>SGPL01000105.1:0-72096 GCA_004802705.1 Bondarzewia mesenterica
GTCGCCCTAGGCGCCGAAGTCAACCTGCCCACCAAGGCCGCTGCGTCTCTCCAGCTGCACGGTTATCGACTGAACATGCTCGGATGGACCGTCAAAACACTCGCCGAATGCGAAAGCACGCAGTCCGCGAAATCGAGTGCCGTCGTGCCGAAAACTGAACCTGCGACGCCGGCCGCTGACACGTGGAACGCGTACCGCGCGTACTGTACCGTCGTTTTGCCCACTCTTCGGCCGGCAACTGGGGACATGGCGGAGCGGACGATGGCCCTATTTCATCTACCTAACAGTAGTAGCGACCCCAAAGGTCTCGAGCGCACCAAGGAGTACTTCGAGGGAGTCAAGTCGCTCCTCGTAGCCCATGGTGCCGTGCATCTGCCCCTGGACGATAAATTGCCACCGCTTCCCAGTCAGCCCTCGCCCTCGCCCTTGCCTTCGGGATTGATGCGCGGAATGGGGACGTCCGGTCCGATGCTCGGAGGGTCTTCGATTGTGTCCCAGACCTCTGGGTACGTTCGTCATACCAAGCACAGCACCGAGTCTGTCCCGCTGCATCTGAAGGCCCAGTACGACGAGCTGTACGAGGCGTGTTGGACGGGCGATAACGCGCGCATCCAAGAGCTCTGTCTTCCGAAGACCGTTTTGGCGTCAGAGTCGCCTATCCAGATCTCCGTCCAAACTTCGCCCCCCGGGCTGCCCTCGACCATCAGACCAGGTATTTTTCTCGTTTGTGTTTTTGAACGACGTCGTGCGTGTTTTCTGATTGGAGAAAACAGAGTACACGCCGTTGTTCGTCGCGTTGTATCGGCGTCATTGGGAGACCGCGAGGCTCGTCCTCGCGATCGCTGCTGCGCAGTACAAGCCTAAAGGCGAAGAGAAGGAGTTCAGCGTCGATGATCTTGTACATGGTCAGACGCTTTCTTTCTTTTTTCTTCTGTGTGTTTTCATGCTCACGAGGACTGTCCTGCGGATGAACAGATGATGATAGCGACTCTGATATGTCCACGGACGATGATCCCGAAGTCGACGCGCCCATCAATTTCACGGACATCGCAGTAAGACCCTCTGCGATCCACTGCGAGGTTGCGCCATTGAGGATGCTCGAGCAAGCTTATGCCAGCTGGATCAGCAAAGATGGTAAGAAGTACCATTTATGTGCGCCCCTCTACAGGGCGATTATCGAAGACGACTTTGAGATGTTCGTCAAGTGCTGCGACCTCTACAAGTCCATCGGCCATCCCCTGTCTCCACAGACGATCGTGCAGCAGATCATGCAGGACGACCGTCAAGACATGCTAGACGAGCTGATCAGGCGCACCGGCTGCGGCGTCTCCGTCGCGCTCGACGTGCAACAGAAGCAAGCGGCAAAGAAGGATCCTGAAGAGACGATCTATCTCGGCTTGAACGTGGGTGGGAAAAAGAGGCGCGATCTGGTAGCTCCCCACGCACCACGACGGACCGTCCTGAGTTCCCCTCGACTGCTGCTGGAAGCTGCCAAGGCCGGCGCGCTCGGCGTTCTGGATTATCTGTCAGGCCCCCGTCCCCTCGCTGCCTACAAGTACTATGCCTCTTCCCAGAGCGACGAGCGCGCCCTCTACCTGCGTCGGCAGACGAATCTGGAGGCCGTTCTCCCGCAGTGGCACGGCTGGCAGATTGACGAGCTGAACGAGTCTTGCTTGACGGCTGCGATCTTGGCGAATAAGTTTGAGTGCGTCAAGAAGCTGTTTGCCCTGCGGCCGAACTTGATGATGGAGGCCATGAACGTCCGGTGGGTCATCCACTAATTTCAATGTGTTATATATACGTCTAACTCGAGGCGAACGGCGCAGCATCAAGTTTAATGGGTTCAACGCGCTGCTTCTTGCAGCTTATGTGAGCTGCGATACAGACATCGTCGACTTCTTCCTGAACAAGGGCTGTGATCCGAGCGAACGCGACGCTCGCGGGTATGCAGATCGATTCTAGGATTCTGGAGATGTCGCTGAACGTATCGTGCAGATGGAACATCTACCACGTCGCTTGCGCCTCTGCCGCCATGCGCCGTCGGGTTTTCTTGGACCATCTTCTCAAGAAACTCCCGGCAGATCTGACTCACGTGCTGCTGGGCCAGCAATCGAAGGGCGCCGGTAACACTGTGAGCACCACTTTGCGATGCACCCCGGGGGCCTTTTGCTCACCGCGCGCCGCGCCCAGCCCATCATGTTGGCCACCAAGAGGGGAAATTCCGCCAGCCTGCGATCCATGCTCGAGTTTGGCGTGGAGCCGTCGATCTTGCTCCTCAAGGACGAGAAGGGTTCCATCCCCTTGCATGTCGCGGTCCAGGAACAGTCGCCTGCGATGACCGAGCTTCTCATTCGGCATACCCCTCTGGAAGGCCTGTACATGGAGAACGGCGTCGGCCAAAACGCCCCTCGACATCGCTTCCCTGCGGTATCTGAGCAGTAGCTCTAGGCGGGGACCGGGAGCGTTGCTCAAGCCGAACGAACTGCCGAACCTCAGACATCAATCTGGACTTGGTAATGTTACCTTCCCTTTGGACAGGCAAGAAGTACAGGTTCCGAAGCTCAGGGCGACGCTCGACGCGCTCCTGCGCGACGGACAGCTCAAGAGGGCGACAAAAGTGGCGAACGCGCTCTTGGCGTTCGCGGACAGGATGGAAGGAAAGCTCGCCGCCGCGCAAGCCGCCAAGAAAGCCGAGGAAGACAGCGGCAACTTCGACCCCACGATCCCCACCGCCAACGTGAACCGCACCTACGCTCTCGTCCGGGACGCCGTGGCCTCGCGGCCGGGAGCGCGCCACCTCGTGCACCTCCTGGACGTGCAGAAGTCCGTCCAGCTCAACCTGAAGCCGTTCAAGACCGAGATGCACGTCGGGCTCGCGTTTGAGCGCACGTTGCGGGAGACGGACGGGCTGGGAACCGAGGTGGTGGTCCAGGACGACGTGGACGCCACGCCGACGAGCCAGCTGACTCGCTATTCAGTCCAGTCGGGGTATCGCCAGCGGCCCTGGACGGCGGCCGCGAATGTCTTTGGTGCTGATGTGCTGTAGTCGTTCTGTACTGATACGTTTACCGATGATGAATATTAAATGTCCATGCTTATTTTCGATCTCACACCATATTGAGAGATGAAAGGATTGCATGAGCTCGTTTTTGCAGCGCAAACGCTCCGTTTGGCCGGCGTCAGATCGCAATGGCGTCTTCAGCTTCTGTGGTTCATCTGCACCAATCCCCCTTTTGAATTCATTGGAACATATGCGCATCCCGGTCCGATATGTCGGACATCTTTAGCAAGAATGGCATACTTCTTCAAAAATAACATAACACTACGATATAGCATAGTTACAAGGAACTACATGAGTCAAGCGTTCAGTCACAGAACAGCTCGGCGAATGCAGGTCACGGTGAAGAATAGCACGGAAAAAGAACCTATACACACGTTCAATCAACATCTTCAATTCCCCCAAAGTGACTGGACATTGGAAAGGAAGCGATCCCCACAAGACCTGTTGGCAGAGCGTTTCCGGGTGGACTTGTGCTGCCTCGTGACGACGGAGAAGCTGATGACGCCTCTGCAGCGGAAGCCTGCCGTGCCTCTCGTCGCCGCAGCTTGTCCGCCGCGATGGCGAGCTTCTTGCGCTGTTTCTTGACGAAAGCGTGCACCTCCTCGAGCGCGTCGCATACATGGTGCTTGCTCGGCTTGTCCGACAGGCTTGACAGCGACGACTTGAGATGGCTGAGCAGCGCGCAGAGAACTGTAGCACGTACCGGTTGAGGATCTCGTCGACGATATCGCCGGCTTCCAGGAAGGGCATCATTTGCACGACCTCCTTGTAAACCTTGACTAGGGTCGTCGAGCCACCCCCGACCAACACCGCAGTCTCCCTCCAGCCCTCAAACCGCTCTTTCATTTTGGGCCTAAACTCGTCTCGCAGATCCTCCAGATCCGGGTCGTTTTGGTCGAGTTCGAGGAATCCCATCGGGTCCGGATCCACCGCGTCTGCTGCAGGCAGCGGGATGCCCATCATCATCGCCGCGAACGCCATCGGATGGGGTGCGTTTGATCCGGGCGTCGTCACGGAATCCACCCACTGTTCGACACGGTCCTGCCGCGTAGAACTCCCCGGCAAGAGGGCCGTGATCTGCTTCATCTCTACCAGCTTCTGCGGGTCAAGCATGTGCACGAACGGGGACAGTAATGCCGCCTTGATCCCCCGGGCGGTGTCCAAGAGTTCCTTCTCGACGATTGGGAGCACGCGCGGGCGGAGCAGTCGGTTGTTGGAGACGAGACTCACGGCCTCTTGCAGCGAGGTGGCGTCGCGTGGCCGGAGGAGATGTGAGCCGCTGTCCAGCAGTGAGCAAACCCGATCCGGACGGTTTTCGAGAGTGAAGATGTCAAGCGCAGCCACGAAAGAGTCGGAGCATGTGAGTGCGCCGTCCTGGGCCAGCTGTATGAGCCGTGCCTGAGCGATATCAGGGTCGGCCGTGATGGCTTGAACTGCCGAGTAGAGGCCCACAGAAGGCGTCACGCTGAATATTTTCATCAGGTGTTTTTCGACGAGGCGACGTAGGGGTGCCATCTGTAAGCTGATGGTATTCGACCAGTGTTCTGAGTGGAAAGGACAATGACGGGAGTGTTCGAGCAGTGATCCCTCGTCCGAGATTTCGTCCTCCCAAGCATCGTCATCATCCCCGCAGTCGGTCACGTCGTCATCATCGTTCATGACTGTGATGATTGTCAGGAAAAAGGGGGAAACAAAGGTCAAGAGGACAGACATAAGCGACCACCGCAGAGTATGCGTTCCAACGATGGCCAACCGTTCGCCTCCTCAATCTCATGAAGCATCTGCGGCACCTGTTTCTTTTGTCGTTCATTGCCAGCCGCGAGTACTGACAAGAACAGATCGCGCCAAATCCAGCTCAGCACTCGATCAAAGTTGTGGGCGCCAGTTAGATGGAATGACTTGACAGTCTTGCCGCTTTTCTGCTTGATCACGACAGAAACATACATGTTCATAAACGAGCACTTGCATCTGCAGCATTTCAGGTTCGTTCAAACCGATCGAGGGGAAAACTCGGACGCACCCTCCGCGTGAAAGAGACAAAGTGTCCAGCGTCCTTGCTGCGAGCAAAAGACACTTGTGTGCAAGCATAAAGTTGGTTTGATATTCATATACGACGGACCAAATATCGTTCATCCAGCTGGCCAAGCTCTGCATGGTCTCCTCGAGCAGCTCTTCACGATTGGAACGCTCCTTCAGTAGCGAACGTTTCGCGTCTCTATCGAGCTCGTACAAGAGGCCATTGATCTCCGTAGCCTTCGCGTCGTAATTGAGCAAGGGCATCCCGGCATAGCGCTTTTGTTTCCGAGAAGCAATTGATATGATGTGCTTGGATCGTTCTTTGGGCAAAACATCGAGCAGAGGAAGAAGGTGGTTCTCAATTAAATCAGTTTGTACGTCGGGTGGTAAGGCCTGGTAAATTTGGGTAAAGCTACAGGCAAAATCAGGGTCATCAAAGAGGTCCCGAGAGATGTAAAAGCATACCTTGAGCTATCGGACCGACTAGAAGAGGCTAGAGACATTGTGAGATGGACGCCGTTGCCTTCATCGTTTCGTGATGACTCGCCAGGGAAATCGCATTTCAGCTGTCCGGGGTCCTTTTGACGATCGAGCCCCGGTCACTGCTACCAAAAAAGGGAGCGCGTCTTGCTCACGAGACTGACACGCGTTGTATGGCCGCGGCGCGTCTTAAGTTTGGTCTGCAACACGAACCACCACCTTCATCCCCTCACATTCTCCGAAATTCCCCTGAGCTCGATAAAATTAGGAAAAATGTCGCTTATAACTCCTTTCGATGCTCCTCCGGCATCCACAAGTTCGTCGATCACAATCACAGCCTCATCTACCTTCGCGAAAAGTGACAGTTCACCAAGCTCCATGTCGGTGGCGTCGACACCTCTTCATAATGAAGCCTCGAAGCTAGATCATAACGAGACGTCAAAGCTGTCGCTGAAGATACCTGTTGTTCATCTGGAGTCTCGCACAATTTCAGACGAGATGGCTGCTATTCTTTCGATCAGTCTACTAGGACACACTCTGTTCTTGAAGAACCAGATTCCATTGTACGTTCTTCTCTTTCGTCCTGAACATCACGGTGTTCGAACTGTTGCTCTTTTAGCCCCGTGCAGCAGTTGGCTCGCATGCCAGCTCCGAACGCGTCAAACGCGTCGAACAAGAAAGCTGTGAAAAAACGCGTCGACTTTGGGGATGCATTTGACGAGCTGTCTTCCCATCTACACACCACTTTCACTGCATTGTCAACTGCATTTGCTAGGAATGTCGCACGTTATCCGTCTCTTCAGACCGATGATGTCCGTGATGTGACTTCAGAGATCCCATCAGCAAGGGCATATCTTTCCGTTGTTCTGGGTCCGACCGTCGGAACACCGAAGGCGAGAGTGATGCTCGTCATTGATGGATTGGAAGTTAAAGTATGGGGGATAAGGGACGATTTGGAAGTGTCGTCGAGTAAGGTAGGTGAAATGCCACCTGAAGAAGATGGTGGCAACGGGCAAGAAAGCGACAGCGAAGATTTCGATGAAGACTGTGAGGATAGTGAAAGCGAGGTTAGCGACCTTCCAGACGGCGATGACGACGAAGAAGAAGAAGAAGAAGAAGATAGCGATGACAGCAAGCTGGATGGTGAAGATGACTTGGCCTCTGGCTCGGATGAGCAAGGGGAACCAGAGGAACCTCCATCCGATCCACCTCCTGAATCTCAGCCTCCACAGTCATCTGCACTATCTCCCTTGCGCGAGACGACCAACACGCCCCGAGTTCCCTTTCAAGGACACCTAACAAACTCTCCGTGCTCTCAAAACTTTTCTCCAGCTACTCGATACACTCCCCGAGCTCCCTCTCAACAACACCCAACAAGTTCACCGTGCCCTCAAAACTGTTATCCAACTGCTCAATTTTCTATCACTTCCTCAAAACCATATCTGGTTGCCCCACAATCAAAAACCTACGCCGAGCAACAACAAATTCTCCGCAATGCTACGAACCTTCTATCCCGACAGCTCATCAATGCATGCGCCGAGGGGAACGGTATGGCATGCGAAATGGGTACGCTCTGAAATACGTATGAGGCCTTCGCCTTCGTTCTCTTAATCTATTTACCCCATTAGCACCGACACAAGCACACATTCTCCTCCGCGCCCCCCGACGATTTGCGCATCCAGCCTGGTTACCCCGGCAAAACCTCACCTCGTCTCTAGACACTATGCTTTCTGAATTCTTGCATGATTCCGGTGTGTGTCCCTCCTCGAGCATTGCCGCAAAATCGCGGAGGAAGGGTGGAGTCAAGACGGAAGGTGTCTACGTTGGATGCCAGTCAGAAGGGGCGGCCGGTGGAGAAGAGGGTCTGGTCGGAGATGAGGACGACGAGATGATTTGGTGGGCTTGGAATGGGCGGTTGAGCGGATTTTCAGAGTGGTGACAGACGCTGGTCGGAGATTTTTTGATTTAATACCCAGGATGTTGGATGGTGACTTCATATGTAGATCTTTAATATGTGCCGGAGATGTATTCGAATTGCTGTTGAGCCTTTTGAAAAATTCAACCTTCAAGAAATGTTTGGCTCAATGGTTTCGTGCGGCCCCCGACCGCCTACTTCTCGGGGCTATATTGAGGGTAATACAACTACTCGTACAACCTTGAGATACACAATGACTGGTAACCTGCACAACGCGAGACCTGATGCTACACAAGTTAGAACATCCGCTTCAGATGAGAACATACATGGATGCCCACCTCAGAGCACAAAACGAGCCCAAGATGCAAAAAGAGCCAGTTTCTTCGATACCGTAAGCACGGGGATAGGATGCGACCAACTCTATCACCTTTCCCCAACGGTTATACAACCAGAAGATCAATCCCTCTTCTTAAATCCTCATAACTAGTGCGTTGACGAGCACCGCGTCCCCTTAAACCCAGGCCCGCCCTCTGTACTTTTTGGCCCGATGACCGGCTCTCTTGATATATCCCATTCGACGGGGACAAGTCCAGGGCTTCAACCCTCCGCACACTCTGCACAGCCATCGATGACCGATTTGAATGGACGCAGGACGAAAGCTCTTTCGTCGAGGGCGCATACGTATCCCCGGACATCCAACGCAGTCAGGAATAGCCCGAGGATCCCGGAAAGCCTTCTTCTCGCACGCTCCCCAAGCCGAAGACGCGTGTTGGCGCGCATCCGACTGGTATAACACATCCATGATGGCCTTTTTATTCCCCATCAGCTGCAGGTTTATCCTGTGCGCGTGCAGATATCCCATCGAATACAAATTGGATATTTCCTGCATTACCGCGGCGTCTGTCGTCTTCCCGGCAGTCATGCGTATCACTGCGTCCTTAGTCTACAAAAATCGCGAGTTGGAAAGCAGGCGAGTAAGATGGGACGGATGTACTTACCTTTTGACTGAGGCACGCAAACTCTGCTGGCAACAGCTCTTGCTGACCTTGGCCTCGGAACGTGCCCAAGTAGAACCAACCGGCGTCAGGCTGCTGGAGGATGACTTCGTTCTCCCGCTTAGAGATGGTGGTCAGCGGCTTGTAGGCACGCCATCGCACATCAATTTTCTTTTTCTTCTTGTTCTTCCCTCTGACTTGCACCGTATACCGCAATCTTCCAGGTCGGATGAGGATGGCATCGGAAAGATTCACTGAATTCTCGGACAGGAGCTCGGAGCCAGCGATGACAATTTTCGGCCGATCTCTGAGGGGTCGTCGATCATGACGGCGTGGGCGAGGAACATAATCGTGGATCGACTAACCTCGAGTGCATCTATAATGTCTAACTGAGTATAAAGTGCTCAAATTTGTTTGGCGTAATATATCTTACCAGAGGGAATCGTTGGATATAATTCCAAGGACTCTCACCCTGACAGAAAGGACGAGCTTTCGATATGGACAAAAACTGGGTGTCGAGGTTGTACATCCAGTAATGCGGATTCAAGAGGGGGATGGTCTGTGTTGGGTATCCTCAGCAAAATATATAGAAAGAACAACCAACGCGTGATCAAAGACTGCGGAGAAGGATGTGAATGAGAAGGCGGTCCAGTTAACGCCCAATTCGATTGAAGTATTGAGTCCCATGTTTGAGAACTTCATTGCTGCGCATCCTCGAGGTGTGGATCAAGCGTGACTTGGGAGAAGGCACAGTCTTTCAAATGTATACCCTTGAGTCGGAGTGAATTTGCTCACCTGGGGCGTGATAAGTACGGCCCAACGTAAGTGAGCTGCGGATGATCGTGACCGTTGGCACTTGGCGATTGAGCCTGCCTCACCTTTGCCAGACAAGAACCCGATGCGCTGAGGTAGGTTCTGATACACATGGAGTAGTAAAATACGAGAAGTTCTTGAGGAGGTCTCGTTCTGCGTAGTAAAGATACGCTTTTCACTGGCCACTGGCAAGGGTCAGAAGCTTGGAAATATCCTTTTATGGAAGGTGAGTAAGTAAGGTGAGCGGCCCGCCGGAACCGTCGCTGACACTGAACTTGATAGCACCGCACTGCTCCATTCTTATCATTTATCCATTGCCAACACACACATTCCTTCTCTTTCAACTCTACTTTCTATCTTTTCAACCTTCACAAACGATCCATGAGCGATTCTCTGCGTACAGCTAAGCTTAACTGACTCCAAACGCGCACGGAAGGATACCCGAACCTCTTGTCTCATGGCTGACGCCCCGAAGCTTCTCAGTCTGCCTAGACTCGCCACTCTAATCACCTCGCTATTGGTCGCCTTGAGCTCCGGAACGAACTATGTATGTCCAGTCCGTTTCTTTTTGTGTTATGGGCGGGCGCATTTATACCACATGATGTTCTCTGCGTCAAACAACGTGCACTTCATAAGGTTGTTTCCGGTGAGTGACGCTCTTCTGATAGGTTCATCACTATGTGTGTTCCTTCGCAAATCTCGGAACAGATTTATACTCTGATCTATGAGTCTATGCGTTGGGCGTTTTATCGGCAAGATACCGACGTCAGTTAAACTGTTTGCTTAGGTGCACCAGAGCATCGGACATACCTCGCCGCTCTGGTGCAGCTACGTGAGACTTCGAGGGAGAAACGTCATTTCCATACCGCTAACGTTCTTGTCATACACGAACCAAGTCCTTTGAAAAGAGAGACTCTTTTCATCTCTTGACAAACCTTCTCCTGAATACCAGCCAGCTGACCCCTGTCAATCTTATAGCATATGCGCCGCAACTTGGATCGCGCCTACATCTTACACATACACAGTTAAACCTAATAGCCCTCTCAGGGAACGGTTCGTGGAGGTTCTTGTCAACCGTTTCATCCTCACCAATTCATCGCGCTTACAGTGGGTGTGTACACTAGCGGCCCCTTTTGGGGCAAGCTAGTCGACGCTCGTGGCCCCCGAGTACTACTTGTTGGAGCCTTCGTGTTCTTATTGGCAGGATATTCGGGTATCCGCGGCGTGTATGACGCCGGCTTAGATGAGGGCGAGCGGCTGAGCAACTTGCATCTTTCCTTCATGATTTTCTGCGGGTTTCTCACTGGGCTTGGTGGCAACGCGGGCTTGACAAGCGCGATAAATTCGACGGCGAAGAGTTTTCCTGACAAGTTGGTTAGTTTTACTCTTCGCTGCGTTCGTCTGATCGAATTGTCCTGATGATGGCTGTGCAGCGCGCGACAGCGGTCGCAGTTGTCCTCTCCGGATTCGGTCTATCTGCCTTTTTCTTCACATCCATCTCGCACATATTTTTCCCTGGAAACACATCACAGTTTCTTCTTATACTTGCTCTCGGGACCTCTCTCCCCATGATTCTTGGTTTCTTGTTCATCCGTCCAATCCCTCTCCCCGCAATGGATAGTGCTCGTGCACTCGAGCACGGGTCAGCTGACCAATATCAGAGGCTATCGACGTCCGAGAGATCGGTGACTTTTCAGCGACTGAACAACAGTCAGACGCACCTTCTATCGAGCACCGGCGAAGACAGCGAGGACGAAGATGTGTCCCATCCATCGCCATCTTCGCATAGACATGGCCATGCCTCAATAGCCTTGATGAACTCAGTGGAGCTGTCTCCATCTGTGTCAATCGACGGCTTCAGGAGCATACATAGGAGTCGGTCGAGGAGCGTTGTGCCGAGTGAGCGAGGGGGGGCTGAGAAAACGGCCGAGGGCCGTGGAGTCGATATCAGCGGTCGAGCGCTGTGGTTTTCTGGTGACTTCTGGTTGATTTTTAGTATTTTGATGCTATGTGAGTTACTCTGTCTTAAAAGTCCACATGCGGCAAACTTACACGATCTTAGTGAGCGGGACAGGTCTCATGTGTAAGTCCTCTTTCTCTTTTCGACTGCGCGCCTACTGATTTCGTGCAGATATCAACAACGTGGGCTCCATCTCCCAAGCGCTCTTCGCCAAGGGTAACCCCTCCTACGACGAGGTTGAAGCTGCGGCCTTCCAAGCGGCGCAGGTTTCCGTAATCAGTATTACAAACTTCATCGGCCGCATCTTCATCGGCGTCGCCGCCGACTTTGCAAAGTCAGCCCTGCACTACCCGCGGTCGTTCTGCATGACGCTCGTCGCGAGCCTGTTCGTCCTGTCGCAGGCGGTGACGGTCGGTTTGGACGATGTGCGGCGCCTGTGGCAAGCCAGTGCCCTACTCGGCTTCGCATATGGGAGCATGTTCGGGCTCTTCCCGACAGTGTGCATAGAATGGTTCGGCTTGGGTATGCGCACCTCATCTCTCGCTCATGTGCCATATCCCTCATCCGCTTTCCCCCCAGCTCATTTCTCAGAGAATTGGGGATACGTGTCCCTGTCGCCTGTCATCGGCGGAAACCTTTTTTTCGCTGGCCTTTGGCCGTAACCTTGATGCGCACGACGCGCCCCAGGCCTCCTCGCCCCCAAATATCACTCTCTCCGATACGGTCGCCGCGTCACCGTCGCTGCTGCGCCGCGCTGGACTACCGTCGTCACACCAGTGTATTGACGGGCGCGAATGTTATATCGCTTCACTGTACCTTACGCTTGGCGCTTGTGTCATCGCGCTCGGCTTGAGCCTGTGGGCCGGGTGGAGGGATCGCAAAGAGCGGAGGGTGAGAGGGCCAGAGGTGCTGGTTGATGAAGTCGTCTGGGAGGTACCTGTGGCCGAAGAGTAGTTTTTATTTAATTTCCTTTCGTGTATTGTGCATTAGATTCATAGACTATATTATGGACAAGTATTCTTCACTGCAGGGTAGTGTTAATCGCGGGTGGATAATGATTCGTATATATGATTAAATCACCTTGACGCCGTTGCCGCGGGTTATACTTAAACTTTGTTGAATTACGTAATTATCGCGTCGCGTCCTTGTCAAGCACTGGCCAATCCGAATCGGTGCAGTTTCTTTTCCAACTCCCTTCATGCTCAGCGCTCAGGTGTTGGCACCTTTGCATTGTCTTGTCATTGCAGGTGTGTAGCCGTCGTCACAAATTGGTCGATATCCGCGTCTTGTCTATCTTTCCGGGTCGCAGATACGATACTCTTTCGGCGATATGGCGGCTTGTTAATTGGACGGAGCTGAACTGCATGTGAAAACGCTTCAGGTTGCCTGTGCGCCTTTCTCTGATGCCTCCATGTCTAAGCCTTTCTTTTATGGACCAGCCACTTCGGGTACGCCTTTATATTTCCTTAACGTTTTGACTTTTGAGAGGTTTGAGTCTTTGAATCAATTTGAAGCACCCATCGCTTGACCACGTGATATGTTCCAATCACCAATCACAGAGGTCAAATGACTGTCATCATGGGTCCTGCCAGCATGCACAGCGAATTTTGCAAGTATATCCTTGTGACCATCAATCAGAATAAAACGTCATGCATTGGTTGGACACAGGATGGTGTGCGGATGTTCCCTTCCATATTTATATCCGCGTCTTCTGACCGCAGGCACAACAGCGTTTCAGAGCCGTGTCTCCTAAACGGCGTTCACACCTACCATGGCTATGATGTCGACCCCTATGAATCCACCGCTCCCAGCAGAGCTCGTACACCATATCCTCCGCTTTTCAGCAGCTTCCTCGACGTCCTCTTGTCTCACGCTTTGCCTCGTGTCGTCATGGGTGCACGATCTCGCCATACCCTACCTCTTCTCCCAAGTCATCCTCACCATACCCGCACGAGCGCATGCATTTCGCACTCGAGTGATTCGAAGCACGAACCCCACACATGATGCGGCGAACCCACTCGCTCTCATCCATAACTTATGGGTCTCGTCTAATGCTAGCGTCAACTTTGGAGTCGACATTCTTTGCAAATGTCCCAACCTCCGTCACGCAGCCATAGACATACAATCGTTCTCAACACTACTCTCAGTCGAGCTTCCTCCGCAAGAGAGCGATGAGTGTGATAGCAACGAGACGGACTTGCATTTGACGTTGTTCGGGAGCGTTCGCCAAAACACCCAGTATCCTTCCCGCTCTGCCTTCACCGCACCTATCTTAGAAAGGATCACACACCTCCATCTTCTCACCGGCAGTCTGCCTGGTCCATCCATTTACCTCCCACGTTTGACCCACCTCGCGATGTGCTTCAAGCACAACCATTCATTCATGAACTTCGTCAACACGACTCTCACCTCGCAATCGCTACAGGTGCTCGTTCTCATCGTCGACACCATTCTGGCGCCGTTCGTCCGAAGAGCGATCGTGCAACGCATCGGCGCATGTAGACAGAAAGACGAGAGGGTGTGGTTCGTGGAGATAGATATGTGTCAGTTTGATCAAGATTGGGTGGAGGAAGCGAATGGCGGAGAAACTATTTGGGAAAAGGCGGTGCGCCAAACTACAGTTTGGGAAAAGGTGACTCTTATGTCAGATCATTTTATCTCTTGCTCACCCTGAATCGCGTTTGTAGAATCGGGAGGTGCTGGCAGTCAATGTGGCAGCAAGTGTTTCCTCGATGGCCCAGATAAAAGTCTGTGATGGTGTCAATGGCGCAGAATGTCATCAGCGCATCGAATTGCTTCAGGCTTGATGATTACATCTCTCATCTTTTGCTTGTGATTTTGGCATACATCAGATAACTAACAATCGTGTGAGGGGTTCTGATCGTCTTTCCAGCGTGTCTCGTTCCAAATCTGTATTTATTGGACTCGCTCGAAGGATCGTGTTGTATCATATGTTGATCATCTCGTAAAATATACCGCCGGACTCATTCTTCATCCTCGCCACATTACTGTCTGTATATCTACTGAGATTACCAAGGTATATTCATGCATCGTCCTACATAACTGGATCTCTACGCGTCCGCGAAACAGCATCTATCCCAAGGCAATATTTCCCCGTTATCCGTCACGCCTTGCACATAGAACCTGACCGTTGTCGCTTTCCGCACGCTCTCTGGCAGCACCTTGCGATCGACATACATTCGGTTCGCCCTCCCGTCCAATCCCGTCGTCCCCACGAACAACGCTCGTTCCGGGCCCTCCACTCTTCCGTTCTCCGCATGCGCCTGCGCGTAGATGTTGAAGTACAGAAACGACGGGAACCAACAATCCGACGTGTCGACGGGCCAGATTGGGTTGGGGTCCTCGGCTTCGGGGATGGACGTCGGGGCTATGAACGTAAAGGTCGCTGACACCTCCCATTTCAAAGCGCCAGTCAGCCCTTCTCCATCGAGGCGCTGAAAGTCAGCCCACAGGATGCGAGGTTTGGCGGTGGAGACCTCGGGAGGCGGAGGACTGGGGTATACACTCAGCTGTCCAAGCAGGATGGAGAAGGCGAGCGGCTGAGATGGATCCTCAGCAGCAAAGCCGATGATCAGCCCCACGGACACATCGACCACGTTAGAAGTGAACTGTAGCGACAACTTCGTCCATCCCCCAGGAAGCTCCTCAGCAGAAGAGATAGGGTTATCGCCGTCGGGCAAATTGACAGAGAGTCCGATGTCAAGGTTGTCGCTTTCGCTCTTAAATACGATGTACGCATCGTATGATTTTCCTGGCGTGATGGACAAGGATTGGATCGGCATCAACACGCATCGGAAGAACGCGTCCTCCTCCTGCGAACCTGAGGCCGCGAAGGACACTTTGAGGCTGTTCCCGCCTATCCACGCCTCGTCAAAACAAAACGTACACGACGCCTCGGGCAGTGCCTCCTCGCGCTCCGAATCTTCCCACTTCAAATCCGGTCTTGGCCATAACAAATCGCCAATCGACCCTTGTTTGTCCACATCAGTCCATCCTCCCTCTCTCGACAGCACGCGAGTGCCGTTGACGAACCACGCAGTCCCGATGCCCGGACAAAAAGACGTGCAGAACGGGAGCACGGCAGGGTCCGGCGGCGGCCTGCGTTCAAAAAACGAAACAAGTGGGCGGAATGGGCCGTGTGGGCACTCGGGCTCCCCCTCCCTCCGAGGCGCAGGCTTGACCTCTACCTCCTCACCGGCCTTCTCGGGACCCACCCAAAGTTTCCGCTCGTACGCCCACCAGGCATCCCAGTCCCACCCAGGCTTGTCCTGCTCACTCTCCCAAGTCCAAGCCTGGCCGAATAGCGCGACGCTCATACCAAGAGACGCAGGATCGATGTGCTCCATCGCCTTATAGGACCCGAACTCCCCGCCGCCATGCGATCCCCTGCCCCAGACGTCAACGCCCGTGTAGATGTGCTGCAGCGTCTTGCCACGAGTCAGTCCAGGATCGATACTGAGGAAATACTGCGTCGTAAGAGATGGGTAATGTGGAGGCCACTGTTACGCACATGTCAGGACAAAATCAAGTGAAATAATAGGCTCAGGACTTACGGTGTAGTTCGTGAACAAGCCCGTCGAGGGAAGGAAGAATGGAAGATTATAATTATTCAGGCGGTCTTGCCACCGAAGATGGCCCGTAAAGACAACACTATCGTACCAAATAACTTCCGCATGAGGTCCTACCTTTGCTTTCATCTCAGTATTCAGCAAAGCAATCCAAGCCGCCAGCGCACGCGTCTGACCTACACCGCCCCCTGCACGCAAAGGAAATTCAAAATTGAGAAGATACCCATCGAAACCTCGTTGACGCGCGAGATCAGCGAGGACACTAGCATAGTGCGGGGATACAGGAATAGAGTCATCTGTTGACGGCGCAGCAGGTCCCGTCCTAGAATTCGGGAGGCGTCCGAAGAGCAGCCGGAGGCAGTCTCCTTCGCTCGCCTCCCATTCAAAAATCCTAGGTTACGCAGGTGTAAGCTGAACAAAGAGAATGGGAAATTGAGAAACAGGAGCATATTTACAATGTTCCGAGCATCTTGACGCCTTGCCGGTGGGCGGCCGTCGTCCATCCTGATGGTGGGATAGTCACCCGGTGATGCGAGAAACTAATTCTGAAAATGAATATGAGATATCTCAAGTACTCGATGACACTTACTATATGAAGGTATCGCACCAGGACCAAAAGTTGAAGGTGTATGACAAGGCGGAAGGACTTTCTGTGTAGCCTCCCTAGACGCAGGATCATCAAGCGGTGAACTGAAGTTCGTCACCTAAAAAATCAAATTGGGTTTACTTTATAATCATGGCACAACTTCCCCATTGTGAACATCCACATCGATGCAGAACATGTGGAACATGTCTCACCAAAAGCTTGCCTCGATGGGTGGCCGATGCGCTGATGGCGCGAGGGCGATAGTCCAGCACACTTCGAAGCTTTTCTCGAGGTGTATCCGCCCATTCATCTAAATCAGCGAGCGTCTCAAAGTAGGGAGCCTCGTCTTGAAAGAGGGAGGAGAAATCTTTGCCATAAAGTGGCATACCGTGACTCCTAAGTCCGTTCCCTTGAGTTTCTTCGAAGAATGATCGTGGCGAGTGTTCGAAGACGCGTGAGAAAATCAAACCCAGCGAGCGTACTCTGCTGTATCCGGGCAACTCATTGCAAAACCCAGCGTTCGTTTTTGTTTCCTCTCTGCAAAATCGTTATCCCATTCCAAGAGCTATACTGTATGATGCATTACAATCCCTCATCACAACGAAAAAGTATGGTTAAAGCCATCATCATTCATACTTTCTTGATGCAGACATCATGCAAGATCGCATACATTGGAGCCTAGTATTGAGCATAATCATCCGCGAGACGTTCGTTATTCAGTATCGACGCCTGCCCCCGCCCGGACCTTGATAAGGACCATAATCCGGCGGAGGTCTCCCACCTAAGCAACAGTGTCAGCATAATCGAAGAACGAAGCCACTCAAATGTATTGAACCCCACCTGTCCTGGGCGGCGCAGGCGGTGAGCGTGTCCGGGTGCTCACGCTCGGGATCACAGCGTTCCGGAAAAGCTGCATCAAGTCATCCGTGCGGAAAATTGGGCCTAACAAGAACACTTATGTCAGCATGCAGTCTCTCGAACAATCCACATGAGGACTGACCATCAAAGGAAGAGGGCGGCGGGAGCGTGCCGACAAACCAGGATAGCACGGACGGCAACACGACACCTTTTTCCTCCTCGACATCCTTAATCGGCTTTCGCACGGGCGGGACGTCTTTCTCACGATCGCGGTCCCAAGACGGGCTGGCATACCGCCTGCGTCCGTGTCCTTCCCACCGATCGCGGTCTCTCCCAGGCGACGATGCCCTGGGGCGCTTATGCACCGACACGCCGTAGTCGTCGCTGCGCCTCTTGTGGTCGGGTGAGGGCGCCCTCTTGGGAACGTGCTGCCCCTGGCTGGAATTTTGCGTTGAGGAAGGGCCGAGCAGTGATTGCTGAGTTTCGGTTCGTACCAGCGATCCACTCGATCCATTCCAGCTACCTGGGCTACCAGCCTGGCGGGCCATTGCTACACCAAGATCGCGAGAGGCAATAGCATCAGTGGAATGATAGGTGTGTCGTTGAGCAAAACGCTTGATTGGGGGGTCTGGCAAAGAAATCAATAAGCTGGACGGATCAAGAAGCATGCGAGCAACAATGTATACCATTAGGATAGACCTCTGCCATGCGCTTCTCCAACTTCTGCGCCGCGGCCAAATCGCCATACTGATATTCATGACGCGCCCAACGCTCCCACAACGGACGCGCACGATCCGCGGGGAAGTTGTTGATTACGCGTTCGAAAAGGGCCCGCGCATCTGCAGCCGAGCACACTGTCAACACACAAAATGAAAAGAGGATAAATAGATATCAAACATACTGTTTTCGTCATTGGTAGACAGGAGGAATGCAAGATAATGAGAGACAAAATCAGCTTCGTCTCCGAAAACTTCCATACCCTTTTCAAAAATTCGTCCGGCGACGCCCGTATCCTTGTTGCAGTGGTACTCCATGAGGGCTAAGGCGATTCAGGACATCAAAATAATCGGGAAGATGGCCGAAATATGATCACGCACCTGCAGACTCATACACCTGCCACGGCGTCCACCTGTCCTTCCTCGCCTTCCCAAAGACTCCTCTGGAGGACTTTAGCCCTTCCGCCCTTCGCGCGAAGCGCATGTACATGGTCCACACGAGCCCATACTCCGTCCTGCGCTCCGCCAGCTCTTTCGACTTGGGAGGTCTCTCGTCCGACGACGTCTGCGTGGTGAACGACGAGGCATTCGAGTGCGGTCCCTCGATAGCGGGCGGATTGGCGTCGCCTTGTGAAACGTTGGCCCCGACATTGGAGGTAGAAGAATTGGACGCGTTGATCCTGGCCTCGAGCGCTTCGAGGTCACGCCGGAGAATCTCGAGGAACTTATCAAATGTGGCATGGACCTCGGTGAAATTTTCATTCACTTCCAGGATTTCAGCGTACGCGAAATTTAGGAGGAAGCTGAGTGCAGTTAGCGTTAACAGCATTTACAGTAATAGTAGGGCGAGACACACCTCGATGGGTTCGCTTCGATACCAGCTTTCAAGATGCTAATCGCCTCCTCCGTCTTTCCGACGCTGTTCGTCCATATATATGCCATATACCTAGCATTGCACCTTAGAACGGACTATCAAATCAACTGGCACCCCACGCACCATATTTCGCCAAAGAAGCGCATCCTAATGACAGCCTTGCGATACACGCCCTGAACACGCGTGATTAACGTCGCCTTGTCTTTGTCTTCGACTTCGAGCGGGTTACTTTCTTCCCAGCGCAGATAATTCTTCCATGCACCGACTAGTGCTCTTTCCGCTGCGTTGAAGGTCGGCAGAGGCGGAAGATACAGAGTCGGGCGCGCTGACGATGATGGCGGAGGCGGCGGGAACAGCGGGCCGAGGTGCCGTTGCAATTGACGGAGGACAGTGCGAGCCTGCATATACGATGGCGAGAGATCATTCATGAACTTCTTGGCCTACGATTCGCTCAAATTCGTCAGTCCACGCAGATCACGCGAGTGCCATCGGCCGCATAGGGAGAATCACCGTGATTCGGTTTAGTCCGTTTTCGAAAGTTTCCAGCTCCTGCCATAGTGTCTCGACATTCTCGAGAGGAATCTGTACCGCGCGGTGGTAGACCTTCCGCAAAGCGTCCATCTTCTGTTGCTCTTCCCAAGTTGAGCTAGTCTGAAGTGGCAGTCAGTACGAGAGTTTGCAATGGATTGAACGGTTGGCGTTGCGAAGTTTGAAATTCCGGCACGCGAGCAACAGCAGAAGCAGCAGCGACAGAAACGGGAAAGTCACGCAATGGAACCGCTGGGCCGTCACACGCACACGCGCACACACGTCACTCGGACGGCAAGCTGCTATAAACGAAAAATCCATTCATGCCGATAGAAACATGATGCCGGAACCTGCTTCGTCAACCGGGGAAAGTAAGTATGACACACCTCGCCAGATCTCAGAAATTGGATGTATTCCATCCAAATATCACCGCTGTCCTTATCCTGGCCTACGTGATTCAGCGCAAACTCGTATGCCTTTCGGACTATATCACGTGTAGTTGGCCCTGTATTCCTCCTCCTGTTTTCCGGAACACACGAGTTAGTCTGGTGGGAAGTAAAACTGCACACCGATGTTTGAACCTGGGAAAGACCGGAAGCATCACTCATAGCGGTGGTATTCTGTCAGGCCACAGGCACTAAGACGCTTGGAAAAGCCGTGCCCTAATGGTCGATCGTCTCTGACCGAACCGAGCTCATGATCTTCCCAGGAGCAAAACGATGTGCGGGCAGAGAGGCTTTGGAAAGGAAATCACCAACCTGACGTAGGTAAGATAGAATCTCCACAGATCTACTGATGGGGAGGTGCGCAAGAACTGTATGAAAAGGGTCTCGGCGAATTGAAATGAGCTAGGATTCAGAAAATGATTGAGGTATGCAATCTGTGCCGAGGACTTGATGCATACTCTTGAGATGACTGGCAATCAATTCTTACTGGAGAGCATGCGACATACCGTGTTCGGATACATTTCCAACAAGGCCTCATATGCCTCTTTAATCTTTTCCAATTCACCCGAGTCCTCTGAAAGATTTATGAGCCTATTCCATCCCTCAGGATCGTGAGGCTTTTCTCGAAGTTGAGCGCGCAAGAGGTCCCAGTCGGAAGGTGGATCGACACTGGCTCGAGGAGTTTCTTGGGTAGGAGCATTCGGTGCTTCCGGTGGCGTAGTTCTTTGCTGTGCATTCAACTGTTGTAATGCGTTCAAAATTTCTTGGTTTGGGTCCGTTGGGGCATTCGATTGCGGGACGGCCGTCTGTTGAGGAGTAGGTGTTGTGTCTGACATGCCAACAGCCCGGGCACTCGCGTTGAGAGCGAGAGAAACTGATCACCGGGCTTGGAGTTGTAGACACGGCTGAATCGTGTAACGAGCAAAAGAGAAAATCAAAATCAAAAGGGGAACACGAGGCCAGAAGAGAGAACAGAAGAGACGAAGTTCAAGCTTCAAGAGCTTCAAGAATGAGCAACTTGGGATAGTTTGCCACAATTTGAGTTTCTCACACTTGTGGCGCGTAGTCTCGCCTAGTATCCGCAACGCCGTTGCCACCAAGTTGCCACCACTTCAAGTTCTACAACTGTTTAAAGAAAGATAGGGTGCCTTTGGACTCCTCTTATGACTCTCACAGAGACCCAAAAAGCTAGCCCACCGCGAGGGTCGAACTCGCAGCCTTCAGATACCACTTTGCAGTGATATTTAACCCACTTGCTCAATAAGAGTCTGACGCTCTATCCGATTGAGCTAGGCGGGCGTAGCTTACTAAGCTCTCTATTTAATATGTTCGAAGTTCTCAACAAGCACCTCGCAAAATAATTTCATTAAATAATCACACAGAGACAAATAGGTAAACAGACCTGTGAAACCGAACTCTGACCCCGTTGATGTCGACTACTTTACCATCGTTAGTCAGTCTCGCCTCGCTGGTATATGGAGGGGGTTTGTCCATCAGGAAGACTTTGGCCGATCTCTGCACACACCCCAACTTAAAGTCAATCTTCATTGAAAGAATATATGTACAAACAAGTTGATCAGACATTCCTTCAATGTGACGTTGATACGATACCTTGGACGTCGAGTCAGTAGAATGGCTTGTCGTATCCTCAGGTCCAGCATCCGTCAATTCACGAAATTATACTAAAAAATCTGTGTCAGCATATCCTGTTGTTTGAGCCTCTCGACGATGTCGTCAAACCGCAGTGGACAGAAAAAGTTTTAAGGATGACTACATCAGCTTCGCCTGCTCCATCAAGCCGGTCGATAAACATTGTTGCATCGACAGTCTGAGGAGGACTGAAATTTCGAGGAAGAGGACATGCTTGCGCCGATCGGGACAAACGACGTACAACTAGTAGAGCCGGAGGCAAGTACCGGTGACCGAGTCTCTATTATGACGGACAGTTGAGTACTCAGCAGGCAAGTAATTGGGTCATGAAACGGCCAGTACCTACCGCCGCCAGGCTCTGCTCATATCTCACTTGTAACAGAGTGGAGACACACTACGTATATAACGTCCACGACTACTATAATGTATATCGAAGACAGCGAATAATACACGATACTTAATGATGGCAACCAAAAATAAACGGCGCCATTGGTACACCAAGTACAAATTTTTGAGGGCTCCCAAGATCTACACATCCATTGTAGACAAGGCTGCATAAAGTTAATAAGAGCGAAACAGATGATAAAGGCCAGGAATAAAAAAAGGAAGACCACGAAGACAAAAGGCAACAGTCCGTCGAAAAGTCTGCAAGGCTTAGCGCGAGTACGGGTGGTAACCATGTTGGCCGCGGTGGCCCACTCGTTGCGGCCCCACACCCTGTCCGCCCTGTGCGCTCGCAGCCCGAGGACCCTTGGGTACATTCGGACCAATCCCAGCAGCAGCGCCCGCACCCATCACGCCGGGGACCCCAGGTCCGCCCCTGCCCATGCCAACTCGTGGATCGGACGTCATGCCCATGCCCATGCCCCTACCCATGCCCTGCCCGACGGTGCCCATGCCCATGCCTCCACTTATCCCTCCTATATTCCCCATCATCGGGTTCATGCCCCCACCCATCATAGGATTCATGCCGCCTCCCATCATCGGCAGCCCACCCATAGACGCAATGCGGGTGTAAAGCGCCGCGAGCGCTTGCGGGTCAAACGGCGTATTTCCTTGAGCAGCCGGCACCTGCACACCGCCTGGACTCCCAAACTGCCCACCGCCACCGACGTTCCCTCCCATTCCGACTCCTCCTTGCTGGCCAAATCCGCCGCCATAGTTCCCCACACCACGACCTCTTCCATTTTCCGCGAAGGTGTCGCGCTGGGAGCGTGGCTGGGCGAGCTTCACGTCAATCTATGGGCAAAGCATCAAGCTGACATCTTCAGCGGACCACAGTCAAAGACAGCTTACCAATTTTACCGTCAATCTCCAAGTTCCCGAAGCCCAAAAACGGAGTCACGTCGGTGTCTTCAAATGACACGAACCCGAAACCCTTACTCCGGCCCGTCTCGCGGTCTAACATCACCGTGGAGTCTACGACCTTTCCAAACTGCGAGAAGAACTCCCGCATCGACTCGGACGTGACGCTGCCGGCGAGCCCACCAATGAATAGCTTCGTCGCTCGTTGATGCTCCTGCCGCGGGATCGCGCGCTTAGGATCGATCTGTCACCCATAAGGCGCCCGCATGAGGAAAGGAAAACCAAGAGGCAAAGAGAACATCCTCACAATCTTGCCGTCCAAAAAGTGCTCCCGCACCATTACCGCGTTCACCGACGCGGGATCTTCAAACGTAAGGAACGCGAAGCACCTTGAGCGACCCGCTGCATCGCGCATGATGGTACACGCATCCACCTTGCCAAATTGAGAGAAGTACTTTCTCAGCGATTCTGTGGACGGCAGATAAGGAATAAAGAAATGCTATTTTAGCGCTACGGGTTCTACAGGAGCAGGAGTCGTAATATGTACCGTCTGAAGTATCCCAATTAAGACCGCCGATGAACATCTTGCTATGTTCGTGGGCATTTTACGACGACGACAAAGCGAGGGACGACGATACGAGACGTTGAGATATAGCACGGCAGGGCGGTCGGATGAACGAACACATGCACGAGCGACATGGACATGTGGAAAAAGCAGAAATAGCTATTAGTACGAGTAGCCTAAAACATGAATTCACAACATATAGGGGAGAAGAAATAGGACGACTATACTGGTCAACATTCGTTTTTTGTGTAGTGCTAGCTTAGCCTAGACCTAGAGTGCGACGGTAGAAGCTAGACGACAATGTAACGATGACAGACAGCCGCCCCTTCACATTCATCTCCCTGCAGTATACAGTTAGTCACGACTAGAACACTTCCTACTCACCCTTCGTCTTTCATCTCGGACGGTCGTATCGACCGTTCCTGGACAGCAATCGCCTGGTAGCCACCGCCCGTCGGAGCGCTCCTGTACGACGTATTATAATCATCTTCCATGGGTTCCTGGTACGTCGGGATCTGCTGCGTCACCACCGGCATTGATGGCGGAAGCACTGGAGCAGGGGCAGGTGAGGGCGCGGCTGGCGGTGCACTGGTCGAGTCAGTCTCGGTTTTCAGCACGGGCGTACTAGGAGAGGCGGCGGGCGGCAGTGCCGATGCGGACGCAGCAATTGGTGTCGGTGTCGGCGCATATGACTCCTTCTCTGGCGGCTCGGTTTTCACCTGTGGAGCACTTGAAGGGGCTGCGGCCTCGGTATCGGGTTGAACAGCAGGTATGCTTTGTTCCCGGACTTCTCCTTGGGCTTGCTGGTCCTTGCCTGAAGTTTCCGTTGTCGTAAACTCGCCATCGTCGGTTCCATACAGATCTGTCCAAAAAAATTCAGTCAACGCGGAACAATAATATTGAGGGAGGAAAACAATGGGCTTACCTGCGTAGAGGTCGGCGTCGAGGTCGGTCATGGTAGTGGTTGAGGAGCAAGGAAGAAATTGACGCCCTCCTTTTCTGCGGAGTCCTGTGTCTAGATCACATGCTTTCCCACGGTCGGCGCTCGATTACATAATCCAGTTTCGGGCTACTTTCGTCGTTCGACGCCCAAGAGATCTGGGCAGATATGTTACTGTAGCGCAAGATGGGCGCGAGCGCTTGAGAAGGCTTGAGTGTCTTATTCACTCGTGCAACACTACATGCAGCTCCACAACCAGGCACCGTCGATCAATAATGGCTTCGCAAAAGCTCGACTTGAATTATTCATTTCATCTGATGCAACTACTGCGAAACACCCGCATCACGATGTCATTCCTCGCACGGCCCCAATGAAACATTATGGACTCTCCCTGAAACCCATCAAGTACTGCATCGTCTGCAGTGCCGCCTGCAAGCATCAAAACGCAACGATTGCAAAAACAAAACAGGCCAACGATATTAGATCACAAAGATGAACGCCCGGTCATTATTGTGATCACTCACCACCGGGGAGAATTGCGGGATCCTGTGGCAGAGCACGAAAGCAACGAGTTGCGCGTCAATGCAATGCAGCACACAAGGAGAGAGAAGAGTCAAAAATAGAATGAGGAACAGAACGAAAGAAATAGACAGAGAAATGGTGAACGCACATGTGTCCGCTGAGCGCTACTTCGTAATATGTCAGCCCACGCTCCGAATGCACATTCCCAAGTGCGCCGACACCGTCGACAATAAACGAGTCGTTCGAGATGGGCGTCTGGAACCCTTGCTTCCCGGCCCCTATATCGCAGATCCTTAGCGCTAAGATACAAAACGCGGTTCTCACAGAAGCGCACTCACATGTCATACTATCAAGACATATGAGGGATCAATCAAGCCAGGCCTAGCACGGCATCTTGTGTGTAGTAGCGTCAGCCACTCACTTTTGCAATACAATCCTCGCGCTACGCGCGCACAGATCAGCACACGATCAATTCGCACTGGCGCACGCAAAAATCACTCACCCCTCCGCGATCAAAATAAAGTCGCCCAGGCCATGTGCGATGACGCTCCGCTTGCTCTTCTCAATCACGTTTGGGAGTACCGTAAACGCGGGCGGCTGGCTCGCGTCACCCCTCGGGAACACGTTCACTTCCGAGCACTCCTCCCAGGTCACGTCCGTCGGCGCGTGCAAAGCCTCCTTCACGTCCTGCCGGTCGAAGTAAATCGGCGCGACCTGAACCTGCGGGAAGGAACCGGGGAAGCCGAGCACGTCCCAGAGGATGGGGTACTACACCACCCAGGCACGCAAACCTTAGCAGGAAAGGGGCATAGAGTGACGACCGGGCGCTCACCGTGTCGAATATCCTATATATGTCGAACGCCGGGTTGACGAGCAGCGCCGCGTCGAAGATCATGTCCCACACGTCGCACCCGGGATCCGCCTCCGTCGACGTGCCCGGCAGCGGCAGCGGCCCCGCTGGCGGATACGTGACGAACTTGTCAAAGTAATCCGCGTAGTTGCATTCCTCTGCAATCGCGTCCAACTCCGCGAGGAAGGTCTGACTGTAATACCGGAGAAGCGTGAGGGGGAAGGAAGAAGGGAGAGGAAGTATAAGTGTAAGTTACTTGAGAGCGAACACGTGCTCGTATTTGTGCACAAACTGCACTGCCGGAATTTGACTCTGTACCACGTCCAAACCGATCACGGCTGCAACAGCTATCTTTCAGATGTTTGCGCGTTACAGAACAAGAAACCTACGGTCAGCAATCCAGAATCCTTGTAGATCCAAGTCGAGCTCGTCCGGGTGATCGTAGATGTAGTTGGCGAGGTCTGCATTTTTGATCAGATTCTGCTGCGCACGCGGAAAATGCTAGCTTACAAGGCACATACATCCCAGCGTACTACACACACGAAGTCAGCAAGTCGAGGCACGAAGCAATGCAAGACGGACACGCACGCTCTCGCCCGAAACGTAGAACTTCTTGCGTTTCAGCTCGTCGAAGACCTCCAAAAACTGTTGGAAAAACCCAACGAGCTGTGCCGCGACGTCGTTTTCGTCCTGTACAATATCCCTTACCATCACTCATCAAGCTCTCAACTTTCTAGAAGAAATAACCTACCTGCGCTGTGGGCGTACCCTGCGAAAACCCAGTGCCGACGGGCTGCTCGACGTACAGAATGCTGGACAAATTGGTCCAGCTGAACTCATTCTGAGTCGGCTTTGCTTGGCCCCAAGACCATGTCAGGGGCTACATGGCCGATACTGATTAGAGTATCAGAGGCGTGACCATTAAATGGGACAAACCCCGTTCTCTTGGAACGCGCCCTCCAGTGAAGAGCATCCGGGACCACCGTTCGTCCTGCAATGCGACTTCAGGAGGAGGGATATAGAGTGTACCTTCTGTGTACGCACCAGAAAATCAGGTCGTCCAAACTGCCCTCTGGACCCGGGGGGAAGAACCAGAAGAACAACTACACGCAATGCTCAGCAATGTATATAGCAACACCATATTGAGATTCACCTTCCGCGTTTCATTCGCGGCCCCGCTGATGGGAATTAAGCCGGACCACGATGGTCCAATATCGAAATCTACCTCGGGAAGCGTGCTGCCGTCGACATAAAACTCTGTTCGACGCGTCAATTCTATGCGATCCATGATTCCAACAGCTGAGGCCCACCGGATGCTTTGGGATTGGAGAACGTGATGTTTTTTGGCGCCGCTTCGCGCCTGCCCAATCCGCCGCCTCGAGCACGTCGCGCAGCGTCGCTCCACCGCTTTGCTGCCTCGTGTCGTTTCGCATTCACCAAAGCCGGATTGGTCTGTCTCGCCTCGATGCCTGCAAAACACAACGTCATGGCCACGATCAGGCCTGCTAGGATAGTCCTCAAGGGTGCCATGGCGGTAAGTATCGACGCACTGGGCAAGGAAGGAAGGAAAGACACGTCGTAAGGCCCTGTCTAGTATTTATACCCAGGATGAGCTAACTTGTCGTTGACAGGGAAGATGAACGCGTTTATGGCAGCGTTACACATGGCTACAAAGCGTGCGTCACAACTTTGCAGAGATACGATAAACGCCGAAGAACACCAATGCCATGCGCTCGCGAGACCGTGCCGCGTCTTATGAGGCACACGTCAAAGCGTCGATTTTTCCTAGTCTCCGTGGCTGACCATACAGAAGATGGTCGTTCTGTATTAGGGGGGTTTCCTGTAATCGGGGCTCGAATACTTGAGGACTGGCATTGAATGATGATAAGCTGCATAATTGTATGTGGTTCCCGTTCAACGCTATGTAAGTTGCTAATAAGTTGCATGCATCTGACCCCATTGCACCGCAGAGACTTCCTCTGACTACTGGGTAATGTCAGTAACTCCGTTAGGAGAAAGAAGAATCTTGAGCGCATGAGCGTGTCATGGACTGGTTGAATAATGCGACAACGCGACTTGTATTAGGCTTGGTGGGGGTGGAGGACAACTTGGACTCGGAGAATCAGACACGACGGAGATCTAGTAGTACAAATTGTGTAACGAAAGGCAGGAAAGGCCACGCGATATGTCACAATCAGTCACGTCGCGCCCACGCGTCGAGTCACATTAAGAGGTCATTGACGCGTTGGGCATAACACTCCATTCCAAGTTCCAAGGACCAACAGCCCATTCTCCTATCCGCACCTCATTTTTGTTTCTTCTAGACAGCAATGCCACCACAAAAAAAGGCGAAGACAGTGGAGAGACCTTCTGCGCCAAGCATCACATCTTTCTTTGGTTCACGAAGCGGTCAGACGGCCAACTCTCAGAACGTTCGTCTCTAAACTCAAGGCACGCATATCCGGGTGTTTGGATTGACTTAGGCATACAGAAATCCACTCAGGGACATTCCAGAGCCATTGTTATAAGTATGATCTTTTATCTTTGTTGAGAAAAAATACTGATTGGCTGTCGACTGTCGACTCACTCTCTCAGGTGATAGTGACGACGATGAGTACGTATATGTGATCCTAGATCCATCTACCCGATAACCTACACCATCTTTCAACAGGCCTATAACAAAGAAGTCTTCTTCGCGGTATGTGCCACGGACAATTCACACATATGCCAGAACTCATTTGGACGAGTAGTGACAAGACGACCGCCCGCGCACCAGCACCCCCGAAGCGGAGAAAGAGAGCATTACTCTCCAGTGACGACGAAGACGAATCAGATGCGAAACACAAATCCCCATCCCCGCCCAAGAAGAAGGCAGCGGTTGCATCATCTTCAAAATCATCCATGACGCCTATCGCGAAGCCCAGAAAATCGGAACCCAGATCAAACGGGCGCAGCAAAAAGAAGAAACGCGAGGAAGATGAGTATGAGGGTGACTCCGTATCGTCTCCTTCTGAGCAGGAGGATGCCGATTATATGGATGAGGATGAGGACGAACCTCCAAAGAAGAAGGCGTCGACGAAGACTAAGGCAAGTGCCGTCCCGAAGAAAGCTGCCCGTAAGTCCGATTCCCGAAAATTAAAGGAGACATCCAAAGCAAAGGCGAAGGAGGAGGCTGAAGAGGAGGAAGAGAAGCCCAAGCCCAAATTCAAGTACTCGCTGTCCGTACCAGTCCACTAACACTCGCTCACCCCAACATTCATACAGCTGGGCCGCTGCGAAAGCTGCGAAGCTGGCGGGTCCAATCGCACCTGGATCAAAAGCTGTCCCCGAGCCCGCGTCCCCAGACTGTTTGGCTGGGCTAACATTCGTGTTTACTGGTGAACTGAGCAGCTTCTCACGAGACGAAGCGGTCGACTTGGCCAAGCGTTTCGGAGGGTATGTGCGCTACTATCATCTTTTCTTATGTCTCAATTTCTTTTCTATGCCCATCCACTGACCGAATATTTATTTAGTCGTGTCACCGGGCAGCCGTCCTCGAAAAACGTCGTATATAGTACTTGGCGAAAACGCGGGCCCAAGCAAATTAGCAGCAATCAAAAAGCACAGTCTTCTGACGCTTTCAGAGGATGAGTTTCTGAAATTGATTGCTACTCGGAAGGGGCGAGGAGACGGTAAGGGACTGGACGAGAAGGAAAAGAAGAAGAAGGAAAAAGAAATAAAAGCGATTGAGCAGGGAGCGAAAGAGATGGAGCAACGCGAAAAACAGGAAGCCAAGGTAGCAGGATCAAGTCGTGCTGGGAGGTATGATTTGTTTTCTCAAACTCATTGACGTTTGATACAAAATCTCTCCGGCCAGCTCGAAACCGGTTGATTCGTCAACCCAGTTATGGACTGATCGCTACGCTCCTCGGACTATGAAGGAAATCTGCGGCAACAAGGGCCAAGTCGAGAAGCTCCAGCAATGGCTACACGATTGGTCAATCAAGCTCCTGCCTCTATCTTAAATTTTGTGTTGAATTTCCTCTTGCATAACAGGCCCAGCAGCTTGAAATCGAGCTTCAAGAAGCCAGGCAAGAATGGTATGAACATCTTCCGTGGCGTCATGATCACCGGGTCTCCTGGCATTGGTAAGACGACCAGCGCGCATCTGTGTGCGAAACTGGAGGGATTCACGCCCATTGAGCTCAACGCGAGCGATGCGAGAAGCAAGAAGTTGGTCGAGGTGCGACCATCCCTTCAGTTTTTAACCGTAATCGTCCCCAAGCTGATCTCGCCATACTGACAGAGTGGCACCAACATAACCAACACGTCATTGGACGGCTGGATGGCCGGTGGGAAGGTGGGCAGACTCTCCTGCGACCGTCGCCCATACTCACTGCGCCGTAGGCAACCAATGCTGTTGGCGTCCACATTACTGATAGAACCTGCCTCATCATGGATGAAGTCGATGGCATGTCCGCTGGCGACCGTGGAGGCGTCGGTGCGCTTGCGGCGTTAATCAGGAAAACCAAGGCTAGACACCTTTTTCGACTAGAATGGGCGAGTTAACTCATCCGTATCTCGTACAGATCCCTATCATCTGCATCGCGAACGACCGTACGGCTCTAAAGATGAAACCCCTTCTCAATTCAACTTACAATATGCCGTTCCGGAAGTAAGCATGGTCTGCCCGTCTTATTTAAACAAAGACTCAACCACATCTTAGACCCGACGCTGCATCCATCCGTTCCAGAATCCTGAGTATCGCATATAAGTGAGTACCCTCGTTGATAGAGTGTTTATTGATGCCTGATGGACGCGGAACTAGGGAGAAGATGAAGATTCCTGCGAATGTGGTCGATGAACTCATCAATGGTGTCCAATCCGATATCCGACAGGTTTTGAACATGCTTTCTACCTGGAAGCTCTCAAGTAACACCATGGACTTTGATGAGGGGAAAGAGCTGTCAGCTCTCCTTCCTGCTATTTTTATGTCCTTTATGCTAATATTCTGTCGACAGGGCAAAGTTGAACGAGAAGTACTCTGTCATGACCCCTTTCGGCGTCACCCAAAAAATTCTGGGTCCCTATATGTTTTCGGCGACTTCACGAGACACGTTGGGCGATAAGATGGAGCTCTACTTCCACGATTATTCTTTCGTGCCTCTGTTCATCCAGGTATAAAGAGCTGTTTTGTTCTCTGTCGCTCGGCTCAATGACAGTTCCGCCGTTGCAGGAGAACTACTTGAAGACGCAACCCGCACGCATTCGCAATCTAGATGGTCCTCCGAAAGTGATGAAACAGTTGGAGCTGATGGATAAGGCTGCATCCTCAATATCAGAGGGTGATCTAGTGGACGCGCTCATTCATGGGTAAGCTGATGTCGCTCTGGAACGCGTTCTAAACAATGATTCCCTTCAATCTCATCAGCCCAGAGCAACACTGGACCTTAATGCCAATCCATGCCGTTTTGTCCACTGTTCGACCGGCATCGTTCCTATATGGTGGAGGCTCCGGCTACGGAGGCCCCAATGCCATGACCTTCCCACAGTAAGCTCTGATAGCCTCCTTTGCTCGAGGATACGCCTGATTGCAAGCAATTGCAGGTGGCTCGGCCAGAATTCAAAGCAGAATAAGTTGAATAGGCAACTGAGTGATGTCCAAATCCGCATGCGGCTGAAGGCGTCGGGCGACAAGAGCGAGATACGGCAGTTATATATCCCGGCGTTGTACCCACATATCGTCATGCCGCTGATTGACGACGGTGCTGTAAGTTCACACTATACCGTTGATGGCGTCCTTGTTTTTGCTAATCAATTGTAATGGGATCATGCAGAGGGCCGTCGACGGCATCATAAATCACATGGACGAGTATTACCTCACTCGCGAAGATTGGGACACCATCGTAGAGCTTGGTGTCGGTGAGCGCAAAGACGAGATCATCCTGAAAAAGATCCCCCCATCCACGAAGACGGCATTGACTAAGAAGTGAGTCTGCGATTTCTAACACGAGTATACAAGTTCAATTATGCTGAAGCGGAACTAGGTATAATGCTAGGGAGCATCCAATTGCATTTCATAGGCAAGAATTGGGCAAGGTGCCAAAGAAGCTCGCAGGTGGTCCTGCGCCTGACCTTGAGGAGGCCTTCGAAGTACGTTTTCACACTTATTCTTCTCAATAGTTCCTTCACTAACTCTTCGTCTTGAAGGCCGATGAAGACGTCGGCGATGACCTCGAAGAGGATAACAACAAGAAGGGACGAGACCCGAATAACATTGCGAATGATAGCCTTATTCATATGGGCAAGACGAAGACGGCACCCGTGAAGTCTTCGGCGAAGGGGAAGAAGAGTGTCACTAAGACGAGGGTGTGACGGCCACACTACAAATCTGTTTCTTTGTGCTGATTATGTAGCGTACTGTATTGTTTAGATTGATCATTTCAAGTTGGACAGCAAAACTTTGCTTGCAGCGGTCTTTGAGCCTGCGTATGAGACTGGAAAAGCCAAGCCAGCTCTCAGGCTGTCGCGGTTTCAGTCGCTGTCCCTGTCACGCTTTGGTAAATCTCCTTTCCCTCGAGTCAGAGGCTCGAGACAGAATCACGCACCGTCAGGGGCATCGTGGCTTTCCTAGCGCTGACCAGAAAGGTTGCAGCAGCCTTCGTGGAAAACAAAGTTGAACGTGCCGAGAGAGCGTTCATCACCGTATTTTTGGACAGACAGCAAAAGCAAAGACAGGTATACAAGCTTGAGCTATAGAATCAACGGTCGACTACGGGTGCCCCTCTTTGTGTACGTCCAAGACTGCAATTCCGGCTCCTCATCATCCTCATCTTCGTCCACGTCCTCCTCCGCCCCCTCCCCCTCCCGCTCATCTGAAGACAATAACTCGACGTACTTAGCCCTCCGTCCCATTTTCTTCCGGTTAGCGTCATTGTCCTCCTCTGGACCCTTCACCGAGTGAGAAGCGATCTCAGCGTTCTCCGGGTCGTCATTTTCGACCTTGGTCTTTCGTCTGCCTTTCTTGCCCGCGGCAGACGGTTTTGTCTTTTTCTTGGACGGGGGAGCATCATAGGTCACAACCGGACATGTTTCCGCTAGCTCACGTTGAAACTGCTCGTCGTATCCGACACATTTCAGAACTTCGATGCCCAGACGCTACGAGGCCGTCAACTCCTCAGCCTGCATCTAGTAGTGACGAGAATAATACCTGTTTTCCCTCCTCGTATGCCTGTGCAATTTCATCAGCAGTGATGTCGTCGTACTTATTTCCTGAACCCCATGCCGCGACCATTTCGGTGTAAGTCGGTTCTCGTCCTTTCTCCCGTCGAAGGATGATTTGTACCCGCACACCTCTTCCCCAGTTTTGACTTCGAATATGAGTCGCCCATGTTCTTTTGACCTGCATTACAGCAAAGATAAGGTAAATTAAAAAAAATTATACACAATTCAGGATTGACCTTGGGATCTTGAAGTATCCACTCTGTTTGTGAAAGTGGTTGCGCAGAGATCATCATATACTGACCAACATAGAGCCACTTGCCACTTTCCAAGCCCACGAACACAATGTATGGTCCTGAAATACCTCTGTCGACTGGTGTTGAATTATACCATAAGCCCGGCTCTCCTGGGCGAGTAGGTGCATTCGGATGCCAACCTATACCAGCGTACATGAAAGACTTATAGCCGTGCGCGTCTGACCTTCGTTTTGCAATCGACGGAAAAGCTTCCATGGACGATCCACCATATCTGTAACTCATGAAACGTCGAGTGACAGTAACGGACGAAATGGCGGGATCTAAGGTGATGGGAAAATGATTGGCTTGGGCGGCTAAGATACGGCTTTGGACGGTTGCAGCGTCGAGTGACATATCCTTTTTGATTTTAGGTTTGACGAAGTATTCCTGCACAACAAACCATCTGTCAACTGTTATTTTGAGGAAACGATCATTGAACTCACATCCACATTCAAAGGCTCCCCATTCATCACTGGAACCCCCAGTTCATGATTTACTTCGCCGGCCTCCATCACCGGCATATCTTCAATGATGGGTGCATGATTGCTATCATCATCGGGCTCTTGTTTGACTTGGACAGGTAGCTGAGTATCATTGATAGATACGGTCGAAGGAATCCGGGACCGTTCCCGTGGGGCAGAAGCCTCAATACTCTACACCGACAATTCAGTATACCATGTAACAGGCGGCCAAATTTGACATACTAATGGCGGCGAATTATCACGCAATTCCTCTTGAAGGGGTTGAAAGTCATTAGGATCTTGCGAAATCACAGGCATTTCAGTCGTACTGAACGGGCATCAGAATAGAGACATCATCGATCGCACCATCCAGATCCATAACGGGCGTGATTCGTGGATCGACTCTAGATTGGTGCCTAGAGACACTATGGCTTGCGCTAGCTGCCCCAGCATTCAAGCCTTGATGGTCTAAATCCCTGTGATAAATGGTCAGCAAACACAGTGAGTTAATTCAGTGTTGTAGTTCACCTCGTCGAAGGATTGGAAGCAGGATCCCGAGTAATGGCGCGCTTTACGGGCACCTTGACATACATCTCAAATTTCGGTTTCTTGGCCGAGCGGCGAGAGCTCAAATCCCTGGCTTCGACGTTCATAGCCGATCGATGATATGAGTCCGAAGTATGCGAAAGTGAGCGTTTCTTGACGACAGCGCGCATACTCGTGGCTTCACTCTTAATGGTGTCGTACGATGCACTCCCATCTTGAGGAGTGTGCGGCGATGAGATCAGAATTTTATCCTCCTTTCAATGATCAATCAGCTGAGATGGAGAAGCACAATCATTCGACAATGTAGACTTACCTGCTCTTCCATTTTTGGACTAGAAAGATTGAATTCAAGGCCATCGTGGCCTTCCCCGCGCTACGATCACTGACCAGAAAGCGAGGGACGTTAAATAAAAAATTGAATGATCATCTACTGACCTTAATCTCGAGAGACTCAATCTCAGCCTCCAGCTCTCTGTTGCGCCTTTCGCACTGCTCAAGAGTGACCTTGAGCTCTCGGATCTCAAGAAGATACCCATCAACGCTTGAGGAGGATTCCATCTACTTATTTTTTCCTAAGAGAGAAGTTAGAACAGAGAGATGAGAGGAGATCATCAAAGAGAAATGGTTTCAAATTTGCTCACCTGAAATCACTGTTATCAACGATCGCGGCTTCCTTAGCACGCTCTTGACACGCGCTCTATCTTCGAACTGACCTCCTTCCTCATCCGTTCTTCATTGGGCTCGCGGATGGGCCAAAATTTTGCTACTGCAGCTTGGATGATGGAGAAAGTCGTTTGCAAAGGAAAGGTATAATAACAGGAATTATGACAGAATAGCAAAGGCTGTACCATATTACACGGACGAGCATAACTGTTAATACAGATAAGTTTGTACGAAAGCTACACATAAAACGAACTTGCAGATCCAGACCCAGCAATCAAGAATGGTCCATGAACGAAGACGCTTCCGAGTCCTCGTCCGCACGAACCTCACCTACGAACTCCTTCACCACGTCCTGTAGTTCTCGAACCAAGTCGTCCCTGTCCCAGTCCGACCGATGATGCCACACGCATCCCAGGCATGTGGCGCGCAACTGTTCCAGGTGTTCCACGGACAAACGCTCCGTCAGGTCTCGAAGAAGCAATCGAAGATGAGACAAGTGGTCTTCACTGATGTGGAAATCAGGGAGGGGAGTAGGTGTGCGCTCGATCTCCATGTGCTCTGGTTCAGTCTCTGGGACTTGGGACAATGCCTCACCAGTAGGCGACGTCAGCTCCACAGTAGCTCCAGTCGCCTCCGACGTGATGTCCTGTGCTGGTGCACGAGGAGAAGCAGATCGCATGGGGGAAGGCTGATAAACCGGCAATTGATCAGACATGTCGGCCTCGTGAGGTTGCTGCGACTGCCCTCGCGACGAGCGCCCGGCTGTTGAAAGGAATGGACTGTGGTTGAACAATGGGTTGGAAGGGGCGAAGATACCTTCAGTTGGAGCCGGGTTCAACAAAGAAGGATCAAAACCACCTGTCGGCGGAGGAAGATGCAGTGGACTATTCGTCTGGATGGGTGGGGCATCGCCATTGCGATGGGAGGGTTGAGGCGTCAGTGGGGGAGGGAGGCTATCGTCAGCAAAATGGACACCGCCAGATTGGGCGAAAGCATCAATTGGATCGCGATCTTCGCTGGCAACTCTGGACCGCTTGTTACTGCGACTGCCTTCCTCACCCGATGCAGGCGAGTCATTGCCGGCCTCGTTCGATCGCTGTCTCTTCAGACGGCGCTCGAGCACCAAAGGGTCAGTGATAGTGATGTCGGCCTTCTGTCCATTTTGACGGGCACTGCGTCGTGTGCCAGGCGCGTATTCGCCGTTGACCCCATTTACAGCATTTACTTCCGCATCCTGCAATGCCTGCTGCTTTTCCTTTTCCTTCTTCAGCTCCTGACGTCGCTGACGTTCCCGCACCGCCATCCGCTCGCACTCCAGACGGAACTGCGGATCGAAATCTTGGATGCTGACTTCGGCTGCAGTGAACATAGCCTGTGCACGATGAAGTCTCTCTGGGTCTTCATGCATGCGCACGTCCGCATTGTGGACCATTTTACCGACATCGTCAAGGAAGGATTGCGGAGTGAGATATCTATTTTTATATAGCTCCATATGCATCCGCTCTAGATCCATGTTGAACAGTTTAGGTTGAGGCGGCGGTGGGGGTGGCGGTGGGGGCGGCGGTGTCGACGGCAGTTGCTGAATGACAGGCAGAACATCCACTTGGCCGTTCACCATTTCGGCCTTCTGTTCGTCAACAATTTCGATAACGCCGTTCGGTCCCGATTGAACATCGATCGTCGTTGTCGTTACTGGCTCAATCGCGAGAGGAGCAGGAGGAGCAGGACCATTGATGTTACCCTCCGTACCAAGGTTGTACTCTTCCTAATAGATGAAGTCAGAAAAAGCAGCAAGGGAAAATATGCTTAAATTATAAGGACTTACAGAGGCATGTTTGGTAAAACGCTTGAATTTGCGCTTCAACTCCGTTAGAATAGGGCCGAGACGGAAGCGAAGCAGGGTGATCAAGCGTAAGTCATGCTCTTCCTGGACAGCAAGCTCCGCCGCCGTGGGTTGTCGAGGCTCCAATGGAGGCGCAAGAGGCAAGTCTTCCAGCACGCGCTTCTTTCGCTTCATGCCGTCTGGGAAGTGATTTGGTGGTCGTTGCACGTCCTGCAATAAACCCTCAAAGAATGCTTCTCTCTGGTGGATGGCCGGGCGAGTAAACTCAACACGAGTTTCTCTTGTTGGGCCAAACCATGATCGGACGTCACGAGGGAGAGAGAGGAATGGCCCATCGACAACAGCAAGAAGGAGTATGGGGTCAGTGGGTGCTAACGTATCAAGCATCGCTCGAACGGTCGTTCGAGAGGTCTCAGGAACTGCAGCGCACCAGCCGACAAGGGAAGGAATATAGATGATCGAAGGTTGGTGACGTTTGGCTTCGACGAAAAGCTGAACAATCGCGGCCTCGACGCTCTGGTGAGGCATGCGTCGTTAGGAATTATAAAGACTCGAGAGCTTGAAGAACAAGCGCACCCGCGTTGAATCTCCCATCAACGTGCCCAAATCAAGGTTCTGGACGTGACACCCCTCTAGGTGATGTAGTGTCGCGGTGCCAACGTATCCCTGGCCCATGCCGACTGGCCCATGTAGGACGATGCGAGGACGGTACACTCGGAGAGTCTCCATGGCTGGATGATGTCCATTATTCGAATGCTCGTCAGGACCAAAAATAAATAAAGATACCCACATTGAAGCATCAGCTCCCTTTGCAGCGAGCCACCCTCATCCTCATCCTCCCACTCCGCTTCTTCCAGTGCTGATCGTTTTTTTCCCCAGTGGTATCGCTCTATCCACAGCAGTCTTTACCTTCTCCAGCGCGTCAGAAAGAAGAGGGACAAATTGCGGCGGCAGTGGGGATGCCACTGAAGACGAGGAGCGGGCGGAAGATGGTACCAACTCTGTGATTGATTAGCATCCCGAAAGAATCCCATAATAAAAATCGACGTACTTTTGATAGAAATCATGAAATCCCTCAACTCTACCCCTATGGTTTCCGGTTTCAGCAAGAGCCGTTCATTAGACTTGTAGATCTGCGGGTATCGTCTTTGAACCGCGTTCAAAGCAGCTTCCGTACAAAGCGCCTACACATCGATAACGACAGTGAGCAACAAGGCGATCGATAAGAAAGGATACCTTACCCTTAAATCCGCGCCCCCATAACCTTTCGTCAGTTTAGCCAACCCTGTCACATTGTCCTCGCCTTTTTCACCTTCCCACCCGTCCCATTTTCTCGTCATGATCTTTAAAATCTTTTCCCTCGCCTCAATCCCAGGCAGAGGGAAATAAAATTCACGATCAAACCGCCCGGGCCTGCGCAACGCAGGGTCCACCGCGTCCGGTCGATTCGTCGCACCGATGACAACTACTTGACCGCGGCCGTCCATACCATCCATGAGGGCAAGAAGGGTAGAGACGATGGAGGCGTGGATCTGGTCCTGCTTCGACGATCGAACCGGCGCAAGACCGTCGATCTCGTCGAAGAAGATGATACTCGGCTGGCAGTTACGAGCCTCCTCAAAAAGCAAACGCAACTGTCGCTCAGCCTCGCCGACCCATTTCGAGAGCACGTCAGCACCCTTCCTCATGAAGAAGGCTGCGGCAAATCAGAAGGAACGTTTGGCCTTGTCAAAGGAAAATACGCACATATTCCCTTGCCATTTGATCGGCAGCTGGCTGCCAACGCTCGTGCCAGGAGTGTCTTACCGGTGCCAGGAGGTCCATGGAATAAAACACCGCGAGGTGGTGTAAGATCGAATTTCTGGAAAACTTCAGGGTACAACAAGGGCAGGAGTGTCATTTCCTTCAACGAATTGATGTCTGTACAAGCTTCAGCAACCTTCACAGCAATCGCAATGAGAGACACGCACGGTTGTCGAGGCCGCCGACTTCGTCAAAGGTAACATTTTGATTCACTCCAAGTGGGTCCGCATCCGCGAGGGCTATATACCATGAGCATAGCGCACATCAGGAAAAAAGAGTTTCCAATACTTACCAGCATCGCCAACCTTGCCAAAGTTAGAAGGCGTACCAGCTGCGGTAGCCAGATCACCCGGTAGAATCGCACTCGGGCCTGCGCCAACGCCGCCCGTGAACGCAGCACCACCAAAACCCTTGCGTGGCGACCTTCCCGGAGCATCCGAATCCGAATCGTCTCCCGGCAGCCCCAAGTACCTTCCTAACTCTGCTCCTGTAGCACTCCACCCCGGTCCTTTCTTTGCTCCCCCTTTATTCCACGCATGTCCCCCGCCGCCCGAACGACCAGACCGGTTCTTCGGAGGCGCCGAAATTTCCTCCAACGGTGGTGGGATCGCATAGTTGACTTTGGCTCGCTGCCTGAGCGCGTACGGCCTTCCATCCGTCTCCGGCTCTCCCTCTCCCTCACCATCCACATCCGCCTCCGCATCGGCATCAGCATCGGGCTCCGGCTCTGGCTCGACGTCAGACGAGGTTCTCGCCGCCTCGTCAAACTCACCATCCGCGGATGCGGAAGATCCACCAGGTTCGTCGACGTAGATGTCCGCATCCCGTTCTTCGCGCACGCTACGCCGGGTACTAATGCGTGAGCGTGCGTTGGTGATGCGCGTCGTGCGGGGTGTGGCTGGTTGCTGTCGCCGTGTCGAATTCCGCGTAGACCGTCCACCGTTGCTTGCTGGCACATCGGGCTTCTTGCTCTGACTGCGAGTCGCGTACCGTCGCCCGCTCGACTCGCCCTCATCGCTGCTCATGATCGTGGTCGGTTTCGCTGTTGTCCGGTTCTTGCGTGTGAAGTAGCGCGGCGGAGGTGGGAGTTCCTCGTCCTCGATACCAAATGCATTCGCATCGTTGACATTTTCCGGCGCGGGCTCGACGATCTGCGGGTTCCCGAGACCGTCGATCTCGTCCTCGGATTCTTTGTACGACTTCTTCGCCACCTTTCTTCCGCGCGACGACAGACGATATTCCACAGCCGGTTCCTCGGGGTCGTCCTCGCCTTCCGCATCTTCATCCATCGGTAAGTCGACGTCCATCGAATTGTTGCTCTCGTGGTAAACGGATCCTGATGCCTGGCTAAAGGAACTAGTCCTGTGACGCGTTGACCTGCGCAAATTCGTCATGGGGGGTAGTTTGATTATGAGAGGATTGCTCTGGTCTGAGTTGATAAGTTCCATGAATCTCATGATACAGAGCAAGTCGAAAATACCTATGGGATGCGTTCCTGCTGGATCGTTGGGATGTTGCATGGAATGAACACAACAGCAAAACAGGCACAAAGTTCAAGCCCAGAACTTTCACTGCTGTTCTGTGCAGTATATCGGGTACCTACGAGTTGATAATATCCAAAAGAGTAAAAACAATAAAAATAATGAGCGCAGGCTGCAAGGAAGGGAGACTGGAGTGGCAAGATTCAAACGAGAAGGGAGGAGTGGTGACAGAGAGATTGTGACAGTATAACGTGACATTTAGTAACGCTTAGTCAGACGGGTGCGTCGCAGCCACTGCCACTTCGACACACCACCTCCTCAGAAAGCTCACCATCGAGGTGGTCGACATCAAATAAAAAGACAATCCTCCTGGGTTCAAGATGTGCGTGGAAACGCTAGCTAGGAGACAGACTTTGTTTGAGAGCATATTCGAGTCGGAAAAAATGAGGTTAAATGAGAGGAAATCCGTAACGGTCGTCCAGCGGCGATTTTCGTCGGTCGAACATGGTGACAGTAGGAGGAAAGACATAGTTTTGTGCGGCTTTCAACGTCGTATTTCTGACTCTCCTCGCGAATTGGGTGCGCATTCTTCGGCAATTGCCGGAGAGTCGGAGCGCCCAAGTTACCTCCAGTTACCTCCGCGTTGCCAGTGCGCAAAGTGCTGCAAATTGGTTGAACTAGTGTTGACCTAGCTTTTGTCTGATTCATTTAACAAAAGCAGCACACGGATCTCAACACTGACAAGACTATCAGACATTCTGAGGCCGTGGGTTGTTGTCGCTTTTTAGGTTTCTCGACATTTAAACGTTGCCAGTCAATGTGTTTTGTCGGGCCGTCTCCCAATCGACGAGGACACCGTTTTCCTCCCTCTCCGGGTTCTGTTGAGTACTTCAGTGCCCGAGATTGACTGTATTGTCAGATGTCTTCTAAATCTTTTATTCTAGAATGTTAACGATTCTACTTGTTTTTGAAATATGACTTGTCTCCGAGCGAGGCCTGTCATCTCTTACTCTGAATATCTTGTCAGCCTGAATCATTTCCCCGACCTGAACTTGAATGTGGTGAGTCTTTCGAAGTTTTCAACCATTTCCGCCAGAGTTTCCTTTACTTGTACGCGATTTCCTAACCGCGACGTCCAGCAATCACACCGCGAAATGTGCCATCCATATCACGCTTGGACAAACAAGTGTTCAGACTGAACGAATGAAAGATGTTGGCATGGATTCAGGAGCAGTCCGATATCAACATCCGATGTTGCACTTTTCGTCCAGGTACAGACCACTCAAATGCTGGCAATTATCGATTGATGAATTGACTCGTCTACGTCTGAGAGACTAAACACGTGTTGACAATGATCTTCAAGAGGGCTTCACATAGGAGAACCACAACAATGCCATGGTTTTTTCATACACTTGTTGGTACAGGTAACTACTGCGCAGAAAGATCGTTACATATCGCATGCAGCCTACTGAGACTCATCCTTCTCATCGCCCCTCCATAAGTACTTCTCCCCTTCGAACAACTTTCCTCCCTCATCGAAAGGCACACCCTCTCTTACCAGCATTTTCAACTTCTCCCTCTGAACCGCACCATGTCCCTTACCTCTAAACCTCTCATTCCACCCCACACTGCCAATCTCACCCTCAACCAACACCCTCGTATCTCCTTCTCTCTCACCCACCAATGCCTTCAAGCTTCCCGCTTTCAAATCCGTCCACTCGCCGCAATATCCACCAACGAAAAAGTTCGACGCCACTACGCGATGACACGGGACGTACGGCGCAAACGGGTTATTGCGCAGCGCAGAGCCCACGGAGCGCGGTGACCCGGTGCCGAGCGCAGTACATATGGCCTTATAGGTGCTGACCTTGCCCGCGGGGATTTGGAGGATGAGGTCATAGACGTCCCAGTGGTGCCGGGGGACGCGTTTCCCAGCAGGAGTACGGTAGGACGAGCGTGAAGTGGGCGTTAAGGGATACTCAAATTTGCGCGCTTGAGAAGAGCGCAATGGGCTCACTTTCAATTCTGAATGGTCAGGAAAGTGCTGGCTTACGAAGTTGAGGTACGTCCCGTGGCTCAGACGGTAAGACACTCGGTGAAGTGCGACGCGATGGAGACGGCCGCGAGCGCGATTCAGACTGAGACCTAGTGCTGCTTGCGGTTGACAACGTCGTATTTTCTACAGGCTTGTAGCAAAAAGACGAGAGATCCAGGGCGATGTTCCGTATGGCTGGCATCGTAAACCTAAATAGTAGTTACCGTTCAAAGGAGACCAGCGCTCAGGGCAGTGACTGGGGCCTAAAGGTGCACTGTTGAGAGAAAGGTTTAAAGTCAAGACAATTCCAACAAAAGGACTTTATAAGTGTCTCAGGAGTCAGGAGGCAATATAGTAGGCAGTAGCTAGCGCACGCACGGCGGCGGTGCTGATAACCGGTAATGACTCGCGTCGGGTCACCTACTGTCACGTATGCGCTCTGGTGACGTGACGTGACGCCAATCACGGATCCGAGTCTCTCCAACTCCAGCATCCGCTGAGCGCTCCAAAAATTTCGAGCTTGCTCGAACACCCTCTCAATCAGCCAGGGCTTGAAGCTCAAGCTCAGATCGTTCTCTCCAATGAAGGACACGCAGGTTCTGAGCAATGTGACCATCGGTATTCTAGGTGAGCTTGCGGCATGTGCGAGCATGCGAGGAGGAGATGTTGACGAGCGGGCGTGTGAGGCAGCGCTGCAGGGTGCATTCATTGAGCACCAGAACATGCTGCAAAAGCTTTCTGTGCGACACAGGATTGTCGTCGTGCAGGTTCGCACACCTGAAGATCTTGCAAAGTGCGATGCGCTCATTATACCCGGAGGAGGTCAGTCTTGCTTCCTCTCTCACAACCCGCTCGTCTGACTTGCCAATTCGTGTATTTGATGTCATCAGAATCGACTACGATTGCGTTGCTGGCGAAGCTCTCCGGTCTGCTCGAACCGCTGAAGGAATTCACACGGACGAAGTCGGTATGGGGAACATGTGCTGGCGCGATCTTGCTGGCACAGGTCGTGGCGAATCCGAAGAAGGGCGGCCAGGAGCTGCTCGGTGGCGTCTCGGTCACGATTGAGAGGAATGGGTGGGGCTCTCAGGTCCGTTTCGCACGCATCATTGCATCGCCCATCATATGGATACGTTTCTGATTTATGCATACATGCTCCATTTCCCAGGTGGAGTCATTCGAGGCACCTCTTGAAGTTGAAGGACTACGAGATCCCACTCTACCCTTTACAGGCGTGTTCATCCGCGCTCCCGTACGCGTTTCACCCTTCTCACCGTTCCTGCAATATACTCACTCAGAAGCGCCTTCTTTTCTTAGGTCCTCCTCGCACTTACGCCATCCCCCACCGACCCTCCAATCCAAGTCATCTCTCGCATCCCCCCCGGCCTCCTCCCGCACACGCTCGAACACAATTCGGACCAGACCGTCGTCGCGTTGCGCCAAGGCCGGCATCTACTCACCACGTTTCACCCCGAGCTCACGCAGGACAGCCGGTTCCACGAATACTTCGTCAAGAAATGCGTACTGCCCTACGTCGACGCTTAGCATCTTGTATTCTCTGCTGTCGCGAGTGCTTCATCGTTCCCGCGTTTCGTTTTTATCTTCGGATGGGTAGAGGTTTTATACGTTGTAGCTAATGTTTTGTATTCCTACTATTTGCACACGTACCCACAGGCATTATAGATAGTGCTAGATACACGTCCATCGCCGTTCTGTTGTGTCCGCTGCGCCTTGAGTATTGCTGAGTAATTTTTTAATCGCCTGCAGTCTAGCACTGTCGAGGTATATAGTATTGCGAAGACTTTTTTTTCATGAGCTTCGCAGGCAGCGCCCGCGTTACTTGATTGTAAGGCCCTATTCGGCCGCCCTACTGGGTTTGGTTTGGTTTGGTTTAGCTAACCTACGAAATTCTGCCCAGCGCCAATGATCCTAGCTAATTCCTAGCTGCGTCGTTACGATTTTGGCGGGTAGCCAAACCAAACCAGGCTGGCAGCCGAACGGGGCTAGTAAATCTCTTTGCATCGCCCGTCGGTTCACATCCCGAGGCCCACTAAAAATGGCAACGATTTCCAGGATTCGCCGACTGGAGTCGCAAAAATAGTTGATTGAGTACATAGATGATACAAGCATCTTAGAGGCTGACGTAGATAGTATGTATGGTCTAGCATGTGTCGGACGACGCTGAGCATCTAGAGCCCCTGTTCTGTGACAAGGAAAGTATGGTCCGTGAAACGAAATATAGAGAGAACGTAAGACGTCAATGAACCTCCACGAACGAATAGTTGATTTACAGATACGTGAAACGGAGAAGTAGCGATGGAGGTCATGATCATACGAGTACAGCGCGCGGGGATCGAGGATCATCGTCGACTCAGTCGGCGAAGATGAGATGCTCGGCGTGCGCTGAGCGCGGCTTGATGCTGCACCTGAAAGCCGCAGGATGGCTGGATTCCGTAGGCTTCAATTCGACTGAATGAAGAATCGCAAAGAAGGAAGACAAACCTGATCGTGCCGTCAGTGAAATCCGGGACGACCTCGATGGTGGATCCGTTGCCGTCGACGGCCTTGGTGATATCAAAGGCTGCCAAAGTTGCTGCGACGTTGCTGAAGATAGACATGTCGGCAAGGGCGAGGCCGGGACAGACACTGAGGGTGTCAGCGGAATATGTAAGCTACGTGTGCAACGGCGGATGGGGATGCGATGAAACGCACCGGCGTCCAAAGCCAAAGCCATACTCTCGAGGGTCTTCCTCGGCTGGCCGACCTTCCGAAGCCATGAAGCGTTCAGGATCGAACCTCTCGGGGTTCTTGTACGTCTTGGGGTCATGCAACATTTTCCTAGAAACCGACTATCAACAAACATCATTCATGATTGCACATGAAATCGCGAACCAAGCATTCGGGATGACAATGGAACCCTTAGGGATGAGGTAGCCATTGTGAACGTCGTCCTCTTGCAGTCTGTGTGCCACTCCTACCACACGATTCAAAGAATCAGTCAACTCGTGGCCTGGGGAAGACTGAGAGAAACGTACCGAGAGGTCCAACAGGAGCCCACCGGAGGACTTCGCTAATCACGGCGTCAACATATGGCAGGTAGGGGCGATCGGCCAAGGTGGGCAGACGTTCGCTGCCAATGACGGAATCAATCTCGACTTGAGCCTTCTTCTGAATCTCGGGGTAAAGTGTCATCGCTAAGAAGAAAGTCGAGAGAGCAGACACGGTCTAGTTTAAAAGCTGTCAGTAACAGATTTGCACCCAGTTAAGAGATGCCCATACGCTATCGGCACCGCCTAGAGTTCGAGAGTGAATTAAACAGGTGATCAAATATCAGAAAGATGAGAGAAACGCACCGCTGTACAAGGAAGCCGCTGTCCATTTCACAACATCCTCATGTTCGGGGGTCACGATCTTGCCTTCAAGATTATTAGAGGTGAATGAAGGAACGGCAGTGCCCTCCGCCTGAAATCGTGCGTGAATAAGACGCTCAAAGAGATCAACAGAGACCCACTGACCATCTGACGCTTCACGAAATTATGAGGGACGTTTGCCATTTCTTCCAAAGTCGATTTACAATTAGCGATCGTTTTGTGGAAACTGGCGCCAGGCATCCATGAGGGAACGTATCGCACTGGCGATGGGTAAGAACCAAAATTTCTCTGGGAAGTGCATAGCCACTTACGAGCAGGGAAGACATCGATGATGTGCCCGCCAGCCTCTGTCAGATGGGAAAATTGGTTGGTGGCGACATCAACGAGACTGATCAAAGGGTCTTCATCATCACGGGTCTTGTAACCATAAGCAATCATCAAAATGACGGCGCCTGCAGTTCTAAATATCAAAGGCATAATCAATTATTGTTGCATCAACTGTGAGCGGTCGGCTCACTTGCGAATATTTTGCCTGAAGTCATCAGGATTCGCAAGCAACCGCCGAAGGGATTTGCGTGCTTCCGTTTCAATCAAATCTGTGAAATTCTCACAGCTTGCCTTAGTGCCCATAAGGCGATGCAAGTGTCGACGGGACTCGCGGAAGCGGGTCCCATACGGCGTGAGGACGAGAACATCCTTCCAGCCCACCATCTCACTGGCGACTCGGAAGATAGGTCGGTCGGAGTATAGGGAGCTCTTTTTATCCAGCATCTCCATTGTCATCTTCGCGTCATTAAGGATGACGATGGGTTGGCCTAACACCTTTACGTAGATGATGTCGCCTGTGTAATGTTGGGCAAGTATTCAATCAGAAGAAAATGCAGGGACTCACTGTTGTATTCCTCGCTCCATTTTGCGAATGTCAGGTGTGCCTTTGTCTTTGGCATGTCGAATACATTGCCTACCAGCGGCAGACCCCGAGGCCCCGGAGGAAGAGGGGCTACTGACTTCTTAGCAAGAAGACGCTTCGCCAGCCAAAGGCCACCAACAACCAAGAGAGCATCCAGGAGAGTGAAAGAGATAGTCATAATGAAAGGGGTGGACGAAGACGTAGGCAAGGGATGGGAGGGATAGCGGAAATTGAGGAGATGAAGATTTCGACTGACATGAGAATGGCATTTTAAAGTCTAGAGACTTGACGCCCGTGTGATGCGGGGCAGCTAATCCGGTATAAGATCGGGGGTCAATTGATCACGAATTTGCGACGCCCGGCCCATCACAGCGTTGCGTACAGTGAAGTCCCCTCAGGCTCCGATGTGCTTGCGTAACGATTCGGTAAGTACATGTCCTTGAGTATCACGATGAGGAAACTACCGTTGGGGAACATCTACGATTGTCCCGGCATGCGGCGCTCTCAGAGCGTTCGATCGTGATCTCTCGCTCCACAAGAGTGGAGAAGTGCAGCGGCAACTGGCCACTTTCCAAGTTTCGCAATTGCGAAACCTGACTGCATGACCCGGACACATGTGTGTCTGTTATGTTTCGCACCACTGAGACAAAAGAATTGTGGGTTAATAATCAGGCCCAGCTTCATATGTTCGAAACGGAGCTTCGGGGAATCACGACGTGATGGGAAATTGGGAATTGAAAGGCCAGTCAATGGTTCCATTGCAAAAAGACATGATACGGTGACGGTGAAAATGTGACATTTCAGCGTGACATACAGCAAAGGACACAGAGTCATTTGTGACCGTCACAGAATGCAGTTGCACTTTGCAACCGCCCCCCCAACTCCCATTCCGACTTTCAATCAGAAATGTGTGATTCTCCTGAAAGTATCAGTAAGTAGGGTGTCAATTCATCAAGTTTGATGGCCCTGATCTGCACGCCGACCTGTTTCACTGCAGTAAGTTCAGCTCTTTATTTTTCTTCACATTTTTCGGGATCATCACTCAGCAATCAGCTCCGCAAGTCTAATATCAGAAGGCGTTCCTCGACCTCGCGTTCTTGCGTACACCTCAATGTCCCTAAGTAGCTTACTACAGATCGATAAGGATTTTAGGTTGTCGGAGAACGCTACGATATTGGTGATTCGTCACTTCTTGTTCGACTTTATGACTTACACTGAATACCGGCATCGAGGAGAGGCTCAGCTGAAATCTTTGAAGGTGAATTTGACTATCCATAGCCTTTCACACACTCATCTCCTAATTGTTGTGAGCGAAGATACTTGGTGCATTGTCATTAGGCGCGAAAAGATCGGAACTTGTTGATCCCTCCGAATGTATACCTCATCCAAGGAATGACGGCATCACTGCATCGGGTAGAGCCCGCGCAGTTGAATATGTCGCTGCGACACTCATCAAGTATGTGTCCAGACTTTGGCATCCCTTTCTTACCGAAAAGCGATCAACATTTACTTAGCTAACATCATCCTTGTCCATCTGCTCGGCATGTCATTGCTCACGCATTATCATCTTGCCAAGTCAAATGGCTTTTTTGTCAGCGTGAAGGTGTCACTTTGCCTCCGTCTCTGAACGTTACCATTGCTATTTCTCATCAACTGGCTATCCGCATTCCAAATGCACCTAACGCAAGAGTTATCATGCCGCATACTTTTTTCTTCCGTTTGAGTCATTTGGATTTCCTCCGCCGGCAAGAGTGAAGCGTGTAGTACGCCTTCAGCGCAGTCCCCCTGTTTTAATTCCCATCTTTTCGTTCTCGTCGACCTCCTTTTTTCTATCCCGCCCACTCCTCAGCAAACCTGCACAAACCTGATGGCACCTATTTGTCCGTACGACCATTTCGACAAGAGCCCAAATTTCAATTTCTGGCCAATGAAGCGATCAGATTTCTTCTGCAACGACGGCAATCGACCTTCTACGCCTCAAAGACTAGTGGCGGTGTGGCGTATCTAGACGACCAAGTATCGGACACATGTGTCACCGATTCGTTTTCCTATCTCTCGTCCGCCCTACACTCGACTGTTTCGAGGGCACGGCGATGCATTATCCCCCCCCCAGGGCGCCTGCCGCCGCCACATCCTTTTACGCGCGTTCATGTGCGCTCGATGCTGGGCTCTGATCTTGATGACGGGCATCACCCCCGCGCACATTTTGTTATCTTTTGCCGTTCACCGCCTGCTTCACGCATAGATTATAAGGAACTGGCACAATAATCGTTCCCATACGGCATAGAGTGTGGGATGATGTATACAGCTACGTACTTAAATCGCGCGCGGCGATCCAGCTAAGTTGATCAACAAAAGTACCTTTGATCTTACGACATTCCTGGCCGTCATGTGTAGGTCACAAACTATTTTCGTTGGCTTCCCTTCAAAGGGCATGAGGAGTTTCTTGAAAAAGATTGTTGGGGCGAGTCCACTTTGAAGCTGACGGTGCCACTTTTCTGAGTTCCGGCCGCACCTGTACTTAACTCAGCTGATCCACTGATATTGCAAATTGGACGGGCCAGGAACCTGCGTACTATATGTGCAACGCTTCGAATGATAGACTGATAGTACGATCCTAGGGTTGCACTTAGGAGCTTGACATGGTTTCGGAAAAACAATCGTAGGGAAATTTTCTATATTAGGTGTTTCTGCGATCCTTCTTTTGCGATGCCTCGGAGATCTTAAGAAAAGTTAGATCGGAGTTCAAAGCAAGAAGTGGCGATAACTTGTTGAACCCACTGTGTCACTACTCAGATGATTGTGGGTTTCTTTCTTCTGCAATAGATAGCTATGGAAACACCAGACCGGACGAACTACACTGCCGCCCCGTGCCGATTCCATTTCCTTGCCATATCTATACTCGACTTGGTAGACCCAAGTGACGACTCGGACCCCAGGCCTCAGGCTTCAATCGTGCATGCCATCAGTCACTCAGGGTATGTGGATTCGAAGTTAACTAAAACATTGATAGTGTCCGAATCTTGGGGCGATGCAGATATGGCTTGAGGTGCATCACGTATGTTGCGGAGCGATATCGGTCAAGGGTACCCCTGCAATCGTATGTTGTGTATACGAAAATACTTAGAGCATCCCATTCAAATTTAAGTTCGACCTCATTATAACGCCCACTGTATTGGCTTTTTGATGTCCTACCGAACTTGCTCTCCATTTTCGGAATCTGGTCATACGGCGAGCTCCGGTTTCTCTGACACGGCGCTACCATGTACATTCCCAAATACAGCGGCCCTCAGTCGCTACGGAGAAAGTATTCACCGCATTCGTTCGGCGTCTGCCAACCACTCTGCAGAGGGCAGAGATCGGCCGCACTATCTAATCCGACACCCATCTCGTGCGTTCGATGCATTCTCATTCTATAGTTGGTTGGTCATTGACACTGTAATTATTTAGGTTAGATTCAACCACCATTTTATGTATAGATATCTTAATGTGGGAGCATCAAGCGTTCCCCTTGCGGACAAGCGCAAGGATTGCATTTCTCCAACGAAATTGGGCTCACCCGGTGGCTGACCTTTCCTTTTTCATTCCATTGCACCTCTCTCGAAGGGGCTCAGATGCTGGTTTCATGCATATGGGGTGGTAGTGGTTGATCATGCTATGAGTACGTTCAAATCTCTCCATATATCGCCTGCTTTGCATCATCCTGCAGTCCTACACCACTCTCACATTGATATATGCCATACCAAACCTTTTCTAGCTGGAACATCAACTGCCTATTTTGGATGTGACCAGTTCCACCAATTCACCGTCGTTGTTCCACAATCTATCGCATTTGCGTTGGGTTGAAACGTGTCTTTCATGGGCACACCCAGCTTTAAGGGTTTACTTTGCAAACACTGTGGGACTGTGGCTGGGGTATGCCATCCATCAGCTTACATCTGGTCTCAAATGCAGACGTACTACATGGGCGGCCCATATCAATCTCCCGGTAGTGCCAAATATAACTTTCGTAAGAAAGTGTTTCCTGCTTTGCGGTACAGCCTATTGAATTGAATATGTAGCGATTCAGCGTGTTCCTCGTATTAGCAATCTCAGGACTTTCATCGAAGGACACGCCGTGCGATACACAGTAGCTGTTTCAGCTAATCTTGTAACATGCGGCCGGAAACAATATCATCAGGATCAGACGGATCACATCCAACCTGACTGAAAATATCACATTCTTCCCATCTTCTGTTTCTGCCTGTTTCGAACCTGGCACAAGGGAATTTTTTCAGCCGTTTGCGATGCATGCGCTGGCGCAATTACTGCTCCACTCGTCGCCCTACCTCATCAGTCGACCAGACGACGCCCGATGAGGCTTCCGTTTTGAGCAACTATTGTATGATTTTGTTTCGTCACTTGCATCTTTTGAGCATCTTCCACATACTCATCTCTCATCAGCATCTCACTCCTCGAATCCGAGGCCCCACCACACATCATTGATAGTGTCAGATCTCCACTCGTTGGTAGCAGCAAACTGTTTGCTGTGGTGTTCGATAATACATTATAAGTACGCGCTTAGAATTCTATCGGAGCGTTCATCTTCCACCTCCATCTTCAAGTTGCGCTTCTCCCGCTCTCCGTCATCCTATCCAAAAGGCGCTCCCGCTTCTCTCCTCCGGTCAGTTGATGCACCATTGACCACTCTGACAATCTCCTGCACATGTCGGAATAAGTGCGTCGTGTTGCTGTGCTTGAAACGTATAGCGCTCACAAACCAGCCGTCTCTTCATGAGAATAGGCAATGACAAGCTCACAAGCTGTGACCTGGTTGGCTGGGGGAATTTCTCACAGATGATAGTATCACTGATCCTGTCCTCGCATCTCATCATTCATCCTTCTGGTGCATATCTTCTCAGGCTTGTTACGCCATCGGGTATTCCAGCACTAATGATGCATCGGAGGAGTAAGCAGCGGCTAGCAGGCCCCGAAGCCAAGCATTTGAGTATCCGTTTCCCATTATTTCAGCTTGATCGTTGTTGATTACCACCATTCCCTTCGCAGAGCCACTCAATAATCGTGACCAGTTTCATGCTGTGTACTTTCTCCTGCCGTTTTCCGGCTGACTAGAGTTATTTGAACTTATCACTTGAACTTGTTGTATACGTGTCGACCTACATATATACTCTGGGACCTACACAATTTGAAATATGACTGGATAATAAGCATGTTCACCGTCGGTATCTCAAAATCTCGCTACCGGTCATTTTGCAGCCGTACATAGCCGTCTATCCGCATCTTGCGGGCGCGCCTATGGCTGTACTTCCTTACAATACTTACCCTTCTTGTATATACCTACATCCTTACTAGACGGTGCTTCATAATGAAAGTGTGCTAAGTCTGAAGCGCTCAAGCGCTCACGGCTGCCAGACGCAAACGTTAACTTGTAACGCATTGCAACTTTTGCTTCATGATAGGTACGAACATCTTGCTCTTGCTCTCTCTGCTCCTCGGGGCCGGCGCATCTGCTTCCGATAATTTCAATCCTCGGGACTATCCCAAGCAAGTCGCGGCCTGTAAAGCGGTCAACCGGGCGGAGGGAAAGGACGTTGACATTGAGATTCGTGAGTGCCAGTTTCAACCTTTTTGTCCTTTGGACTCTCGTGCGATCGCTGAGTGCTTTTGCTCCCGCGTGCTGTATTTTGCAGACTATGTGGATATCAATCCCAAGGCAGAAAAGACGTTGCTGATGGTGCATGGTTGGCCGAGTCTCTGGAGCAGCTGGAAGTATCAGATTCAAGAGTTCAAGGTATGTCTTGCGTATTTGTCTGCGACACTTAACGTGATTCGGAGTTTTGTACCGCGAAGAACGACTACCGCCTTCTGATACCTGACTTGCGCGGGTTTGGGTCATCAACCCATCCCGGGGACGTCAAGTCGTCGGGAAACATGGCTGACATGGTGTCCGATATGATCTGTGTCCTGGATAACGCCAAAGTCGAGACCGCTATCTGTGTTGGGTAAATTATTCCCTTGCTGCCTCCCTCATGCCATCAGATCATGGGGCTCACACTCCATTATCCTGATCTCCAAGCCACGACTGGGGCGCTCAGATTTGTTACGAAGCTGGTCGTACTAGACCTGATGTGTTTGAGGCGGTTGTTGGTGTGGCTATTCCTGTGAGTTAATACATTAAGCGGCGCCCATGGTTGTGCACGTTGACACATGTTTCCCTTTTTCTCTCTACAGTACATTCCAGCTGCCGGACCATTCATGCCGACTGAGGCGCTTTTGGAACACCTTCCGCGCCTGTCGTATCAGCTCTTTTTCGACAAGAAGACATCTGATGCCGTGGACGAATTGGCGAAGGACATCAGGCGTACCCTCAGAGGCACCCTGCGCACCGCCGACAGCGCGCCGCCTGACGCATTCTTGACGCACACAGATTCATTCTTGAAAGGCTGGGACGACACTGAAGAGGTTCCGTCCTATCTTTCGTTGAACACATCCGCTGTTCCCAGCTGAACTGATGTCGCGTGCCTATTCATCACAGATTGATCCCATCCCGTTCTTTTCACCAGACGAGGAAGACTACTGGGTCGAGCAGTACGGCATTCAGGCGTTCAAGAACAGTGCGTGTACGATCAATCTGATGGGCTAGTGTCGCTGTCTGATAAGTTATTTTTCACAGCATTGCAGTTCTATACCGACGAGGTAGATACTCCCCCGTGTTTCCCGTGGACTTTGCTAACCCGAAGACCTAGAATCGTCACGCATCCTGGAAGATTGCGAACGAACAGGGCAATCATAGCATTCCTCAACCGGTGTTAAGCGTTTTACCGACGAAGGTCAGTCTTCAATTTCTGCAGTCTTTATCACTCTTTTTCTTTCTCGATAAAGCGTAAACTCAACGTACTGATTCGCAGGATCCTGTTGCCGACTGGGTTCTGGCGGCCAAACTGTTGAGATCGGCTGACTATCTGCCGAATCTCACTACGGAGGTTCGTAAATTTCAATGTTGAGTTCGGTGCAGTGGAACATCATTGATCCTCATTTAGACATTGCACGGGGCACATTGGGTGCATATGGAGAACCCAGTAGAGTTCAACAAGATCATGAGGGCATGGCTTGATGGTTTGTCGGATCACAAGGAGCGCTCCCGCGACGAGCTCTAAATTCCGTTATTTCTTTACATCGTATACACACTCATACCCGGAGTTTTTATGTAGTGTTCGCGTCCTCTCGCTGACACACCTTCTCGCTTCCAAAATATGTTCGCAGTTTCCGAGGTGATCGTACGCAAAAAGTAAGAAAGGCTGCTCCCGGACTCCGATGGATGAGCAAGACAGCACAGAGATAGATCTGACTGAGATTCTCACTGAGATGGAAGGCACGCACGGGCAGCGGTGGTCGAGGTCCCCTTGGGTCTTGCTATCAGAGAGTCGAAGGTATGAGTAGAGTTTCATGTAAAGCCGCGCATCCAATTATCAGAGGGCATTCCTTAGGTCGCAATCAAAACTAAAGGCATTCGAGAATTTTTTTTCTTATTTCTTCCATCACTTTGTCGCAAAGTCCTGTCAGTGTCAGATGACATACCAAGCTAGGAACGACCCCACACCTTGTAGAGGCTATTAGTGATGCTATTAGGTCTGGACTACAGTGCATTGGAACTCCGAAAGGCAAAGCTGTGAGCATACTACGATGTGCCTATTCAAGACCATCCAAGAGCTTGATCCCTTCTCCCCATCATCCTCGAGAAGATGGAGCCCGTTCCCAAACCGCCGATGCCCTGCATTGCGTACCCGAACCCCACGTCGATGACCTCGACGCCCTTTACCTACGAACGCCGCCATTTCACACAAAAGACGCTACCAGACGACTTTCCGTACGAGGTCATCCGCGACAACGGCCTGCAGGTGCACTACTTCGAGTTCCGCGGGCAGGGTCCTCCGCCGGACGACCTCGGGCATCCGGGGGACGTTTGGCTAAACCTGAAACCGGGGGAGTACGCGCTCTCCGCGCGCATGCTGACTGAGTGGGTGCTCTGGCCTGGTCCGCGCAAGGCGAAGAAGCAGATGTTCGCGCACCCGCTCGTCGAGGGGCGGTACCTCTGGTGCACACGCAAGCACGTCCTATGGTACACATGCGATGGCATCCGCAAGAGCGCGTCTTTACAGATGCGAGGGGAAGAGGAGGACTTTGGGAGGCATCGGTATCGCACTGTGGGTCCGATGGAGCGGGGTGGGGCGAGGAGCGCGGACGATGGCGTGCCGAGGATGCCGCTGCGCACAGCGGCGGAGGCCATTGCGAAGATATTGGAGATGGAAGGGGAGGAGCGCAGGAATGGGCGAGAACCCCCCGAGCCGAAACGGCGGCGGATACGGGACTTGAACTCGCCTTCGGCGAGCAGTTCAGGTCGCGAAGGTAAAAGGTCGAGCGTTCCCCCAAATTCGGCCCGACAGGATTCTGTCGTGTCGGTCTCAACGACGTCGGTGGAGCCTTCGTCGTCGGCGTTGTTGCAACAACCGCAACCGCAGAGCGATCCTCATACTCTGCAGTCTTACGGCACCCACCCCTTCCCAGTACAGTCAACGTCTTCCTCGCTCAGTCAGGCATTGGAACCGCCCATCAGTATCTCCGCTCAACCCCTTGTCTCTCGTAGCGCCGTTGTGCCTGCCCCGTCCGCCCAAATGCGAACTGTTTACAGTCAGCCGATTATGACCCCTATTGTCCCCGCGCAAGCCCAGGCGCAAATATCACCGGGACAGCCGACGGCGCCATTACCTAGCGGCGCGTTGCGCATGCTCGAAGCTGAAATTATCCGTATGCGGGATGAGACACGACGGCTGAGCGAGGAAAGCCGGAGGCTGAATGAGGAGAATGCACGTTTGACGGAGGAGAACAGGAGATTGAGGGCGCAGCCTCCTGGGAGTTGTCCGCCCGACCTGATTAACGCTGTGAAAGATTCGATGGCCACCGCGCTCGGATCCCGCATCACTAGCCGTGAGTAAACCCCCCCCTTTCCCCCCGGCGTCCTGTGCACGTTATCACGTCGCTCGCTCACACCTGTGCGCGATCATCTCACAGTCCTCGCCGATGCGCAGGAGCAGCGAGCTGCCCGCGTGGAGGCAGAGAGGAAGCTCGGCGAGTTTCAGGAGCAACTCAGAAAGGTAGGACGAATTTGATGCGTTCCTCTCGAGCGAGCGAGCGGTACCATATGTACTTTGCCTAGATCACGCAGGCTTTTCAGCTCCCTGGAATGGCGTCGTCGTCGGAGGGCGCGGCACTCAGCACGCCGGGACCTAGTCCTCGGCTATCCTCATCCGAAACATGACCCCGGTGGTGCGCGCGGGTTCGCCAGTCGTGTGCGCCATTTGCCAGATGTTTCCAATTCGGCAAGCAAAATCCTCGTGTCGTGGATGTTTGGTGCCGCCGATGTCGATTGACGTTTCGACTGGAGAGCTCTATGCAAACTCCTTTAGCTCGCTGTGGAAAGAGTACTTTCCCGCTTGCCGGAAAGGCAAGTGCTTTGTCCTCGGACGATTGTGGCGGCTGTAATCGCGTTGCCCGCTGATCTAGCCCGGATTCTTTTTCTTGGTTCAAGAGCCGTCGATGCTCTTCAATTAGGGACAGTTAGTGGATGGAATCGTACTTTCTGCTACCATTTCTTGCACGCAGTACCTCAGCCTGCGGCATAATGATCTCAGAGAAATGTATTTGTATAATGTATTTGGTCAACTCGGTGGAGGAATACAGCATCTTGGATAGGTTGTCCGGGGTCCTTATAGCAAATGCCTCTCCTTCCCAGCAAAATGCTTCCGTCGTTTTCTTCCGAGCACCCACCACCACCGAATACGATACCCCAAGTCAGTCTCCTCACACTGCAGAGACCGCCACAAGTTGTTGTGCTCATGTTTCTCCGTTTTGCTTGATGAGACCCTACAGGCGCTTATGTGGCAGGCCCTAACTACCCAGCTCGACGAATACGGCGCCACAGGCTTCAGAATCGCTCTTTCGTTTCTGGCTTTAAATTTCTCACATGCCAGCTGCAGTCTTCGTTCTTCCCACCTAACCTGAGGAACACGGTGCTCGATTGTTATTTGTTTTTATACCCTTTAAATTCGCCCCTCACTCTTCAATCGTGATGGACCCGACCGCACGAGGATCATCAGCTGCTAGTCCGTCTTATAGCCAACATCTGACCGACGAACCGTCCATTGCCAACGAGGAACAGGTTCCGTTTCCGACGACGGAAGGATTGCAGTTGCAGGGTATGACGAGCTCATCGAGTCAGTGTTTACTCTTTTTCTTCTTCTTCGACCTTGTATTCGCACCGCCCATCAGCTGTGACTTTATCACGCTCGCGTCGTCGTCCACTTGGACTCAGATGCGCCCTAAATGCCTGTGATGATGGTTGATCTCGGACATGTCCAGAGCACTCCCCATCACTCTGGACGTGATCTTTGCTCGTCGCTGCCTGCCATCGTTGCCTAGGACGTCTGCCTGAGTGTTGACAAGCACAGGTAAACTTCATTGGATGGTGATATATGCGCGTGATCTTCGTGTCTCCTGAGTCTCTGGCTATCCTCCGATCTCCGCTTCTATTGTTCAACAAATCGCATCTGTCTCTGAAGTTGTGTGGACATGTCTGGCATCTAAGATGGGCTGGAGGATTTTGCACGCTATGAAAAATCCTCTTGATTCCAGAGCTGTGATCGCGCGCCGCATATGAATAGGTTGGGCTTTATTAATCGACGCATATAGCGACTCTCTGTCCATCTGGCATATATGCCATTGTTTGCATCTCCATTTTTGCTCGGGCGGCTATGCTGGTAGCCTTGTCATCTTAAACCTGACGACCTTGTTTTGTGATTGAGTTGTTTTATATATGCATCAGATTACCGGACAACTGCGCTCTTGTTCATAAGCTGACCACGTCTACCCAGGTAAACCCAACAGCTCAACCTCGAAGAGTTCCAAGTCTACCAGCTCTGACAAGCTCTCGGAGCTTCCACTTCAATCATCGCCCTCACATGGCATTCGCAGCCTTCACAGCCCACCTCGCGTTTTCAGAAGGAGTCTAGACAATCCCGCCTCAATTTCGCCTGAGTTCCGCCCGTCACCGCCGACGACTCCGTCCTTGCTCCCAATCTCCCACAGCCTTCCTGTATCGATACGTCTAGGTGATGAGGAGAACTCTTTGGGCAGAGATACGCCTTCCAGACAGCGAGTCTCGTTCGACAGCGACCGCGGTTCTCTTCCCAATTTACATCAAATGAGACACTGCGAGTACCACAGATACTTCCTTCGATATTCACACATTGACCTGCCATTGTTAAACCACTGATAGCGACACGACAAGCTCCCGCGAGCGACCCCATGCTCCCCACCCATGGCACCCTTCCATCGATCCTAGCGACTCGAGCGTATCACGAGAGTACGCACCCCCGCACGCGTTCTCATTCACGCAAAGATAGCAATGATTCGCCATCGCATTCGCGCTCCCACTCGCGAGCGGCGTCGCCCCTACGTGCTTTCCTCGACCGATGGCCCGCGCTACACCGCGTGCACTCGCGCGAGGAGCCCTTCGTGCCCCATCGACCCGTTCCGCATGCGGTCTCCTTCCGCCGCACTGTTCAGCTGCTTCCGCCCCACTCAAGGATCGCACGATGTGGAGCACGGCGAAGAGGACAGTGTTAGCGGCATCGAATGCGAAGACGCGCTGACGGTCTGCGGTTTCGCGCCTGGCTCGAAGACGCTGGGCGCCGCGCACGATTTTCTGACGGATACATTACCCAGGCAGGCGTATCTGCACATCCTCATGCGACTCCCATCCGTGTACTTCTCGCGTGTTGCGCGCATATTTGAGGATGCCGAGGTGAGCCGACCTGACATTGAGCGGATGATTGATGCGTGCATGTTGCCGGAGGAGGGCGAGCAGCTGGGGACGACGGGAACGACGACACCTAGGACGGCAGAGATGCATGCGCGCAACGAGCGGTTGCCGTTCCCCGAGGAGTGGAACCCGCCGATGGTCTCTCCCGCGCTGGTGCGGTTCAAGCAGTCGTGGGAGACGTTCGTTGACTCGCTGTTGCGTGAGTGGAAGACGCTGAACGTGGTCTCGGCTTTGTTGCTCTCGTGAGTCCGCAGGCGGTCTCTGCTTTTAAAAGAAAGAACTTAGGCTGATCGTTTTGCAGAGCGATCATGACGATCTTTCAGATCCCAAGTGCACTGAACGACCCGTTGACACGAACTGCGGCTTTGTTGTCGCTCGTCTGTGCGTTAATGAGTCTGTCCTATGGGTGCGTATATATCGTGCGCTTCGGGACGATGAGGAACATGTACAGGGCATCCAGATGGGCGGAGGTCAGTTCACTTTTCATACCATCTGCACTCGGGGTTCTGAGAACCTGCTTGGTACCACTTTTTGTGACGGTTGTGAATATTGCAGGAAGCGCAGAGCACGCGCACGTCGATTCTGTGGAACGTCTGGGTGATGCTCGCCGCGCCCGCGGTGTGGCTTGCGTGGTCGATGATCACCTTCATCATTTCCATCCTCGCGTTCGTATGGCGCACGGGCGCGACGAATGACCCTACTGACAGCGACCCGAACGCGCGCGAACTAACGAGCACGCAGGCGCTCGGTCCGCGGATAGCCATCACCGGCGTGCTCGCGATCGGGCTTGTGTATTTTGCGATGATCGTGCGCACATTTAGGAGGTATGGGAAGCGGATGGGACCGAGGCGGGGGCGGAAGACGGGGAGAGAGGGTGGTGTGCGGGGGAGGGAGGAAAGGGGCGAGGGCGAGGAGGGAACGAGGGGTAGGAGGAGGAGGGAAGGGCGGGCGAGGCGGGCGAGGTCGGGATTGGGACTGGGGTTGAGTGGGATGGGCAGCGGGGGGAAGAAGAATGGGGATGGTAGGGACGAGGGGGAGGCAGTGGTGGAGAAAGTGGACATTGTCGATGACGGGGAGAAGGGACTCAGGAGTGGTTCGGTGTCGCCGATGGGCTTGTGAGGCGCTGCTAGGTTGCGGACTGCGTCGCTTTTTACTTGCCTTTTTTTTTATATTAACTTTTTAGGGTGTCCGGCGTTCGGTTTCGTCGGTTCACATGTGCTGCTATATCCTGTGCAATGCTTTCGATTGTTGCGTTTTCTCCTTGTTGCTACGCGCTCGTGACGACTTAACGTTTTCACGATTTCACGATCCGTGTGTTTACTTATTCCTCCGCATATAAATGACTGCAGGTATCCTTGTCTTGCCGTGTCCATCGAGAATCAAAGAGGTTATGAATATGTCGTTGTACATGAGTACATGTTCTGCATATGTTGCCGAACCCATTTCAGTGAATTCCAGGCATAGGTGCGGAAGGATTCTTTCGGGTGTTCAACATAATGTACAATTCAACATATCACACATAGTACACGCAAAAGTATCAAAAAACGAGTCATGAATGGAGCAAACTACTGCTTTGCAATCTAGCAGAATATTCGTGTCAACTCGGGAATGCCCATGAGACCGATCAATGAAACACTTACTTTGCATGGCATGAAAAACCTGGGATCATACTCTACCCCCTCCAATTTATTGACAGTTTTCACATCCTCCGATGCAAACACGGAGGGATATGATGGAACTGCGACATTATACCCCTGTGCACGAGCCCTTTCGATAGCCTTCATATTTTGCTGCTGAACCCACTGATTGGCTCCAGCGGAGACCCGAGCTTGCTCCAACTGCCATCGGATTGATGCAACTGCAATCAACTGAGAACAGACGATGCTCACCTGATCTGCCTGGCAAACAAAATATTGTTAGAGCTTCGGGTACAACACATGCTGAACGACTCACCTCGGAGAATTCACCCACCATGCCAGGTGGTTCACCGAAAGACCGAACCTCCCTTCCCATCCTGAAGAGAGTGTACCTCTCTGCTTGCGACAGCAGAAAGGAGTGATCATCTCCAAACTGATCAGCTGAAATGACACAATCACCACTGTGGCTTTGAAGGGTGTATCCTTCGGCAGCGGGGTCGACAAGGGAGTCGTCCGAGCGGCGTAGGCGGACCAGCATTGCGGGGTAAAGTTGTACAGTGCCGTAACGACACAAAAAGATATCTTCACCGATGTGTGTCCGTTCGACGAGTCTCTAAAGTCATATGAGCAATAACTAGCCAGAACAAGAGATAAGGGACCTACGTTCATCGTGGCACAAAGGAGGAGTAGTTAGTCTCCCCGAGGCAGAGTAGCCACTCATCAAACCTCCGTGCCTCAGCGACAGGAGGCCTCCTGTCTGAGACTCAATCGGAGGCTCTGAGCACTAGTAGGAAAATAATTACAGTCATGCGATCACGAAAATCTTTGCACTCACCTACTCGATTTCTAATTGAATCGCTTCCAATGTCATCCTTACGGAAGGCTTTGCATTGATACCTTGGTATGCTGCAGCTATGATGTGGGTCACCAAAGAACATCTCCGAGATGTTCGACTTTTGACTCAGGCATAGTACCTACCCCTAACCTTAGATTAGTTCTATGTGAGGCCCTCTAACTTATCTTCCTCGCATCTGACTGAGTGACTGATGGCGGTCGATCGGCATCGTGTGGGTCGCGTCAGGCCCGTATATAAAGCCCTCACTTTGTCTCACAGTCCTCGTTTCCTGAAAATTGACATTGCCTAAACGCTCCGATGCCTGCTGTAGCTCCCCCTAGCAAGGTCCTTGTCTCCGGCGCCAACGGCTACATCGCGGCGTGGGTCGCGCGCACGCTGCTTGAAAAGGGCTACTCCGTTCGCGGAACTGTGCGCTCGGCGAGCAAGGGCGATCACTTAAAGAAGCTTTTCGCGCAGTACGGTGATAAGTTTGAGCTTGTGGTCGTGGAGGACATCACCAAGGTACTGTTATGATCTGTTCGCGTCCGCATTTGAAACGCGTACCGACGGCATTGACATCATGATCGTTATGGTAGGAAGGCGCTTTCGACGAGGCCGTAAAGGGCGTTGATCTCATCTTCCACACGGCATCTCCCTTTCATTTCAATGTAACAGAACCCGATGGTTCGTGGTCTTTCCTTTTCTGCGTTGGCGGGTGTCATTGATTGTGCCGCTCATCTCCGTCCAACCGTAGAGCTTATTGTTCCGGCCACCAAAGGCACCGTTAGCATTCTGGAATCTGCGAAGAAATACGGGTAAGTCGGACAGAACACCATGCTGAAAACGCCTCGGTAACATTCTCACATGCAATGCTTGCAGTTCCTCCGTCAAGCGCATAGTCGTCACTTCTTCATGTGCTGCAGTCATAAAGCCGTCAGCGACTCCAGCTGTCTGGGACGAGACATCGTGGAATGAGCCGGCCATCGAAGAAGTTAAGGAGAAGGGACGCAACGCCCAACTCATTTCCATGTATCGCGCATCAAAGACGCTCGCCGAAAAGGGTTAGATAGGATACCGGCCGTCTTCTCGTGGGCCCTTCACTTATCATCTGTGCTATCTTTGCAGCTGCATGGGAATTCGTCGAGAAGAACAAGTCGAGTATCGGATGGGACCTTGTTGTTCTCAACCCCCCCTTCGTGCGTCCTGCTCGAACTTTATTCGCGTTCTCGTCATTTGGCTGAACTATATGTATTTCATTAATCAGGTGTTCGGCGTGAGTCTTTCATCTTATCGGTCATGAAATGAGGCACGAGGAAAAACTCACCTAAACAATCCCGACTATAGCCCCCTATACACGAGGTACAAAGCTTGTCTTCCCTGAACACCTCGATGCAGGAGTTTTTCAATGCAGTCGTCAAAGGCACGAAGGACAATAAAACCCTGCAGACCGTCGGAAGCGCTTGGGTCGATGTGAGAGACCTCGGTCTCGCTCAAGTGTTGGCTGGTGAGAAGGAAGAGGCAGGAGGAGAGAGGATCATCGTGAGCGCAGGTAAGCACGATGCTGGCTGTCCTCCCCCCCCCGAAAATGAGCCTCGTTGACGCGCACCCTTTATCAGGACCGTATTACTGGCAGGAAATTGGTGAGTCTTGATTCTCCCCCACGCTTCTGCATGCTGAATTCTCGCGGTATATTCCAGTCGATGTCGCAAACTCCATCTCGCCTCCGCCGATCGCGAACCTGGTAAAGGGCAACCCTGGGTCTACCAAGGGCGTCGAGTACATGCTCAACTACAACACATCCAAGTGCGACAGGATTCTGGGAGTGAAACTCAGGACGATGAAGGAGATGATCAACGATTGCCTTGTGGATTTCAAGGAAAGAGGATATGCATAGAGGAAACTTGTGAACGAGGTGAAGTCCGATAGAATGTACAGTACCTTTTTTCAAGCACGAGGAATTAATCTTACAGCTTGAAAATTTCATAACTGCGGACTTTCAGAAGGCCCTGCTTGAAAAACACGCTAGGAAGTAAATAAAACGCGGCCCAAAAAGGTTTCCGGGACGAAAAATTGGCGGGGAGAGAGGATGTCTACAGTAAATTCAATCACGTGCTATGACGCGACGCGAACTTTTTTGGACGCGTCGCGTCCAGCTTTTCGGCAGTCCCTGTCTCGGTCGAATGACTTCGACTCCAGTGCGCATGCAGTCCATTCATGTCTCCTATTTTTTTAAGTATACACGTTTGGTTCTGTGGAAGTAGTTCATAGAACACCTGCAGCGGCCCTCCCAGCAGTCATGACTCGACACCCGCGTCTATTGACAGACTGGCAGGGGCATACTGGTCCTTGTGGTGCCTCGCGACTGGCATGAGGTATTCCTCACTCTATGCACAGCTGAAAAGAACTCAAACTCATTACCAATTTGTCTGAGAATGTATTGGCATCTTGGCTCACTCTGAGCTATCGGGGTGAAATTGGGGCGCATGCCCCGGCGGTCAGCCCCCCCCTGCCGCTGAAAATATCCATAGATCGTTTAATGAGAACACGGTTTGTGGGTAAAATTTCGTTTTTATGGTTAATTTCTTGACTTTGGTCGTGGGTTACTTAGCATTGACCTTCACAGATGATTGTGGAAGAATCTAGAAGTGATGCCCTTTTTCCGAGTCGCACTTGCCGCTTCGCGATGCCCGTTCACTCACCTTGCGACGCCCTTGATCTTAGAACTTTGGATGCGCTCACGTCCGGATTTTTTGACGTACAAAAATCGGACTGTGGTGGCTTTCTTTGCCTAGCCTGAGCGTACTGTGGTGGTGCGAATATTTTAAATCGGCTCTTTCTCGCGCGACGGGCGAACGCCCTCTCCTTGGGTGTGCTCATTTCGTCCACAGAAGAAGGAGAATATAATTTTATCGTGATCGATATAGATCTCGAAGCCAATCGACGCATCCATGTGTTTTACTTCCGAATCCGCTTCCGCGCTTCTTAGTGGGCAAGCCGCTGACTAAGCCGCTAGCGCGGGCTGTCCTGTTGTTGGACATGACAACCGTGTCGCCTCTCCTCGTCCTTTGTATTCTCTTCTCATTTATTGGACCGGACTAAAGCATTCTGCTCTTTTTTATCTACAAGAATATTGATTTTATGAGGGAGACAAGGCACCCCCGCGCCCCCCGCGTCAGCTGCCGGTCCGAGGCGTCTCTAGGATGTTCGGTAATCTGCCTCGAGGCAGATTTCCTTACCTGGCTGGCCACCTCGTTGTCCACCGCCCTTCCTGCCGCTGTTATATGACCAGAGCCACGTTGGAAACGCGAGTTGGTTCCGACCCACGCTACTTGTAGCCGGTTCTGGTTCCACGCGCTCGTCTGATCTTTTTTCTCTCTCTCCCATCTTCCATTTAGCTCCACCAGCATTCGCTCCCGCCACTCTCATCTGTGCAGGATCCAAAGCCTTTTTTTTTCATTCAAATGACTACGCAATCCCCCCCCGTTGAACCCGTTGAACAGAAAACCACAAGGGCATCCTGCATCGCAAGGTGAGTTATCTGTTCGTTTGCGAGTGCAATTGGGGGAGGGGCGGTATTAGTATACCAGTAGCTTGATATATGGCGATACTCAAGTTTTAGTTCTGCAACTTCTCTTCACTGCACTGCACTATACGTCTAGGAAACGCGTCGTATGGGCCGCCACTCTCTACGAGCCAGTTTTTGCTATTTATCAGTGCTCATCGTATCGATACTCACGTCTTGGCCTTCTCTCAGGACCAAACATTTCTCCTCGCGAGGATCTCCATCCCCTTCGTTTCGCGAACGCCAGAGGATTGTGCGAGGACAGACTATCGCTTATCAAAGCCAGCTCGTCCAGCAGCAGCCAAGTCCCACAACATCCAACGCCTCTTATCAGTCCAAACGTTCACCACCCCCCAACGCTCAGGCACCAAGCCAAGGCGCGCGGAAGCTTCCGTCTCCGTCGTCATACAACAACAACAGCCCTCGCGGCGGCACCCCCGAGCGCATCACCCCCCCTCCGCCGCCTGTCCATAGCATGAGCCAACCCACCATCCATCATCAAATGCCCCCTCCTCCCACGCACTCACTCAGCCAGTCCAACATCCACCCGTACATGAACTCCCAGCCACCCTTCGCTCGTCCTGTCCCACGAGTGCCCGTCCCTGCATTCATGTCTATGGAGGACTTCCAGATGACTCCTCAGTTCATGGCCGAAATCGATCACGCACACTACATAGGTGCCACAGGTGGAGCTTATCCCGGCGGGGTGAGCTCCCAGCTTGCGAAAGATGGAATCACGGGCGTGGCGTACGCAGGAGGTGCATCGTCCAATCCGGTGCCGAAGGCCCTGTTCGAATCAGGATCGCCGCCCAAGGATCCTGTCATGGAGAGACTGAGGGCGACTGAGCGCGTCAGTCCGAAGGAGCAGGATGGTGGACAGAGAGGTGCAGTCGCTGCTGTGGGTCGGAGGGACGTCTGGGAAAAGGAGAGGGACCTTCAGCGCCGAGGCAGCATCAAGCGCGATTTGCCTCCCCAGCCGCAGCCCCCGCAGTTGCAGGCGCCACCTCGAAATGAGTCTCCACAATACCACACGCCTCTGGGCTCACCCGGAGAGCACCCCTCAGCGCACGTCCAGTATGAGAGAGAGACGTATTCGCCGCCTCGTGCGCCAACGCCGCCGGCGCTCCGGAGGACGAACACGTCGTACACGGAACCCCGCGGGACGCCTCCTGCCCCCGCCAATTCAAAGATCCCTAGTCAGACGCCTCCCGTCCAGGCCACGAAAACTCGAACACCCGATAAGTCACTCCCGGTGCAGGAAGAGCCGGAGGAGGACGTCGGTGTCGGCACGTCAGCGTCCCAGCATGATACCGAGAGGGAGAGATGGAGTCAGCCCCCGAGCAACGAGTATGCTCGCCAGGAACCGGACTACCACAAGCATTCGCCCGCCCCGTCTTCTGACCTCCATCCCGACGAGAATAGACTTCGGTATGATGCCCGCCATGAAGACGACGGGCCACAGTCAAGTCGTTTAAAGATCGATGATGCCCGGGCGAGTGAAGACGTACCCGAGGACAATCGCAACCACGACCATGAAGAAGATCATAGTCAGGATGAGGAGGGGTATACGCCTCGCTCGCCTGTCACGGTCCTTCCAGCAGAACGCGTTTTCCCTGCTGCTAGACCCACATCTCCGAATCGTCACCCGACCCTCCCTCGTGTTAAAGCCAGAAACGGTTCTACAGATCAATTAGGCCTCCGGACGTTCGACAGCACCGTCTTTGAAAATACCGTTGACATGCTCAGGATTCCGAACTCGGCGTCTCCTGCGCTGCAAGGACAGCGTCACCAGCATTCATACTCGGAGGGCCAGTTTGATCCGCGCATCCAAGATCGCTATCAGATGCACCAGTCACATCCTGAAGACTCTGAACACTTCCTCGACGACCCCGCCGCGTCGTACTACCAGAACTACCCGTATTCCCCTCAGTCGTCACACTCGCACTCTCGACCCAATGCGCCCATCCCGCCGACCCCGCACAGCCAGACGGCCGCGCCATCGCCATCTCCGCTCGTCTCGGGGATGCACTTCGCTAACGGGTCCAAGCCGGTGCTGCCGCCCTACAGCCCCGCCCCGCCGGGCGGGTCACCATACCCGTACCCGTACGGACACATCCGGCGAGGGCAGAGCTACTCGGGTTCGCAGACGGGAACGATGGACCTGGCGAACTATGACCCGAACGTGATACGGGAACAGATCGCGCTGCAGATGCAGATCTACGCGTTGAACAACGGGGGTATGGTGTCTGATTCGACGCTCTCGCCGTCGTCGACGCCGTTCCCAGGGCCGAGCTACAACCCGTGGGCGTTTTTGCAGACGACGCGCGTGTTCGGTGGGAATCGCGGGGGCGTCGATTCGGCCGCGAGTATGCGCTCGAGCCCCAGCCACGAGCCCGTGCCGCTCCCCTTGTCGAGTGCGCGGGCGCGGGCGCGTCCGCCGGTCGCGAGCGCTCGATCAACCTCCGTGCGCAGAAGATCAAGCCTCCGCCCCGTGTGGAGAGCACGCAGCCACGTGAGACGAGCCCCGAGTTGTCGTCGGGAGAGGAGACCGCGGGCGAAGTCAAGACGGAGGACCGTTACGCGTCTGAGGCGCCGCGGTGGATGTCGTCGGTCACGGCGCCGGTGGAGGAAGAAGGGTCGAGCGAGGAGGCAGGAGAGTGGGTTGACGAGGACGATCTTGAAGGCGAGGCAGACGACCTGTTACAGCTCGAGTACCATACGGACTATGTGAGCCATCCTGAGAAGCGACGTCGGAGGTGGAAGACGCGTTGGGAAGCGTTGGTTCATGCTGTGAGTGTCGATCTTTTTGCAAACCCACCTCGTACGCGGCTCGAGTCGCATTAGGCAAGTGTGAACCCGCTGATTGGTATGATAGTTCCAGGCATTGGATCGCGAGACGGACACGACGCTCATGCTCCTCGCCGCGCCGTCGCAGTCGAACAAGCTGTACCAGGTGACATCGCGCTCGATGCGACGTGAGCCTGCGCTGTCGGACTCTATTGAGCTCGCGACGATGCGCACGGCGTTTGGGCAGCTCGCGGCGAAGCGCCAGGCGGCGCGCTCGCGGGTGCCGACGCTCATGGAGCGGCTGTCGGCCGCGTCGGCGTCGTCGCGTGATGGCTCGCCTTCGAGCAGCGAGTCTAAGGAGGACGATTTGCGTAGGGCGCTTGAGACGGCGCTCGGGAGTTTGTCTGAGCTAGGTAAGATTTATGACCATCGTGAGGTCAGGTGGGTCGAGGAGATGCGCAGACTGGATGATGATCGGCAGAAGGTGCAGCTTCTACTGAGTCAGGTCTTGGGCGTTGGCCTGGCCGAGGTGTCGTAGTTGATTTGGGGAGGGTGGGTCGATTTGCGGTGGTGTATTGTATGGTGTACTATGTGTTGTATGTGCCCAAATGGGTGATCCGGTCGTGTACTCGTGTATGTACAACATGCATTTCTAGTCTTTGTGTCTCGACTCTCGACATGTAGCGGATGTTATGATTCATGTAACTACTACCTTTTCTTTGGCCTCGAGCAAGACGCGTTGGTGTCACGTGTGCAAGCCTTACGGTCTTTGAATCTCCATTATCCGTTATCCGTTAGCCATCCTGCTGCCGCACCCCCTTTGACCTGCACTCGACGGCGTCCCCAGCCAAGCAGCAACTTTCTGGCTTTTTGAAGCACTTCAGTATTTTTATTTTACTTCTCGCGTAAAGCCTTTTCTCTGGCGCGCTTGTTCTTGGCTTTTGTTCCCGAAATTCACGCCTCGTGATGGAAGGCTTGCAAGATGCAAACCCGAATTCAACAGCGACGGCGTCCTTTGCCATGTCGTCGTCAAGACCTCCTTCGTCAGGACCTCCCTCGTCCTTTTCAAACCACCATCCCCAGCGCCTCTCTCAAGTGAACCTTCAATCCAACTTTCCTGTCGACGCGTCTCCCAATATCCGCGCGCCGCCCATCCCAACCCCGCCGCCCTCACTTCACAGCTCGTCGCCCTCTGCAGGAAACACGGCTTCAAACAGCCCTGAAAATCAACAGGCCGCCTCTGGTACACCCCAGCAGCGACCTCACATCATCCCTGAACTCGAGGCGCTCTTTAATGGCCAGAGACCTGCCCCGCCGCGTCCGATGCACCCGCGCCACTCTCAGCAGCACCAAACGCGCCCTGCGCCTCAATACCAACATCCCCCAAACGTTCCCTCGCAGCACGGCCCGAATCGCATGGCAGGACCGTCATTGTTTGTTCCGCCACCCGTTCATCTCCCTCAGCAACCCCCTCAATTCTACTACCAACCACACATACATCCCCTCCCTCAGCCTCAGATTCTCCCCCCACAACCTCACCAATTCTCCCAACCCCGTCTCTCTCGTATTCAAACCCATTCCGACCCATCTGCCTCTCGCCAACCCGGGCCCTCCTCAGCGCCCGCACAAAGTAACGCCCCTAAACACAACGCCTTCCCCGTCGGCGTCCCCGCCCCTACAGCGCCTACAAACGGCGGTGACCCGTACCTCACCGCCTTTGAAGTCCTCAAACCCACCAAAGACCTACTCGAGAAAACCTGGTCCGCGACTGTGTCGACCATTCAGCGGGAGGTCGTCGCGCATTCCGGCACGCAACACAACCTCGCACGCATGGAAGCAGAGTACCGTCGTTTATGGACAAAGTACGAGCAGTGTGATGCTGAGCGCGCCCGTGCGGTGCAAGAGCTTCAGGCGTTCAAGGCCCCCGCGGGCATCGACCAGCGTAACTTCTCCCCCGCGCTGCTCGGCGCCGCGCACCAGTCACTCAGAAAGCAGTTTGATGAGCTATTGGATAAACGTGAGTCGTTTTTTTCTCCCCTCCCCTCACCTCCTCTCCTGCAAGCCCTTTGTGCCTCTGTTCCCACCGCCCGGTTCGAATGTATCGGTGTTGAGGCTTACCTCTTGCTGTTGTGGCGTGCAGGTCTTCAAGATGCCCATCGTGAGAGAAATGCGCGCATGCTGGCGGAGCAACAACTTGCAGAAGTCACCGAAAGACTGAAACAGGTGCGTCCGTCCGTCGACGCAAGACAATATTTCTTCCTCAGAAACTGACTCGTTCTTCTTCACTTTCTCTGGCTCAAATTCCAGGTCTCGCTCAACTGTACCTGCGGCTGTGCGGCATCTCTCCAACCGCTCGCATCCAAAGCCGCGGTGCCAGAAACGATTGACCTGACGCAGCTCGAAGACCACGTCGGACCCACCTCAAATCAGACCGCGACCTCACACCCAGCGCCCTCTGAAGGGTGGGCGCGAGCGCGAGGCGGACGAAGGGGGATGTGGCGGCGGAGGCAGCGACGGAGAGCACCCACGCAAGCGCGTGCGCATATCCGACACCCAGACGATGACCACCCACGAACAAGCGCATCAGGATGGCCATGGCACCGTGCAGGAGCCGATGCCCGTGACCGATGCGGAGCCTGCGGCTGTGGCGGATACCGCTGCATCGCCCGCCCGCGCACAGTTGGGGATCCAACATATCAATCTGGTATATTGGAATACGGGTGACACCTTGGTCTGTCGGATGTGCCAGTACGTCTTATCCCACCTTTCTCTTTCCCTCCCTCTCTCCCTCCCTTTGTTTTTCTACTCACGTCGTCGCCGTGCTGACGTCTAGTTTTTTTGTGTTTTCCAGACATCGGAGACAGAACACAGACGCCACAGTGCCCATCGTCTCCTTCCATACCAACGCGTCCTGGACTGAACTCCGGGGCCATTGTGAAGAACACCATCCCGCTGCATGCGAAGCGCTCCTCACGCTCAGCCCGTCCGAGCTCGCAGAGATGCGCCAGCGCGTGATCAAACAGTAAATTTCTCCCCACCCACAACTCATGAGTTCATCCAACCGTGTCTGTCGATCTTCACTGTGCCCTTTTCGATTTTGCTGTGCCGTACGAAAATGATGATACTTTATATTTCTTTTATACGTACGTGTGTAGGTACTCACCACACACTCCCATCTATGCCCCCACCCCCCGGGCGTCGTTCCGAGGTCCATCGAGTATGTACCGCGCCTGCAGGTTCACAATTTTACGTATGACTTTTCCTCGGTGCCCATGACTTGTGCCCATGTTATGTCGTCTTCTTTTTGTCCCTCCCCGCCCCGCTCCCGCCTCGTTCGATCCCCAACTCGATCTTTTTCCCTCTCTCTTTTTCCCGGTGGCTCGCTTTGACAATCCATCAGTATTGCAGCATATACATACATACATACGTTTACAAAACAAAACAAAACTTATACAGTAATTCTCGATACCGGATGAAAATCTCAGGTACATTGGGTCGAATAAGAAAGAATGCTCGACACAGTCGAGGTACCAATGAATGAATGTGAATTCAGAAACCTCGCCTAGCTTACTTGGCCCACCTCCATTCATATTGTTCGCTTTTTTTTTCACCCTCTTCAGATCCAATTAAGTCTATCTCACCTGGGTCGTGAACTGGTCCCAAGCCTCACATGCCCGGCACCGTATCTCGACGTGGTGCACGCTGGTGCACGTCCCGAGACGTCCAGTGAGAGCTCTTGCCCCGGTCATGGTCACTCATTTCTACGATTCAAGCACAGACTCCGTCAGCACTCAAGACACTCGACTCAACCCCGCGCGTGCAATGACTGACGCGCAAATACCGTGCTTGGTATGGGCAGAAGATGCGCTCTCCTTTGTGCATCTCGTTCCGACTTGTCTTTTCGCCCTCCAACTGCTGGTACCCGATGAGCATCTCGAGGCTGCATCTTCCGCAGGCTGCCCTACAGGCGAATTCGGGAACCCCACCCTACCTGGCTCGAGTTCAAATTCGTAGATTCCAACCGGCATCCATCCACCTCGAACTGACCACACCGCACATTTGCGGTCCGAAGACGATCCCGAGAAGTTCTACATCCACCCTCAGTCTTTCTTCTCCTTTGACGTGCGAAACACCAGTCTTTCCGTGTCCCTCGTCCCTCCTCTCCCAGCGACCAACACACGGATCCGATTTCCCAATAGGCAGCGTTTCTCGACTCGCTCATCGACACCCTCCTGGATCCACCCATTGGCTTCCGGCACTGGAAACTGACCGGAAGATTGGAGGTTCACATCAGCCATCTTCTCATCTACACCCTGCGCGCAAAACCCGCCCTTCCCAGCGGTGAGCTCGAGCCAGAGCACGCGTCTGTGATGGCGAGTCTTAAAGAAGAAAATAGGCGTTATCTTGATCGCTCCATCAGGAGTACTTCGAAAGGCTGGTTTCCGGATGTACAGCAACGCAGAGCGATCCTGGAAAGAGCTGGGCGAGTTGGCTTTGTATCTCGTCATGCCTGTTGCAACTTCCGACAATGGCCACTGGCACAGATGTTTGGCGGACACCAGAAGACCGCTGCCCCATAACACACCCGATCGCTTAGCGGGGTAAGCCATGCAATAACATCGTGTCTGCTGCCGATGGTTCAGCGTTCCTCGATGGCCAGGCAAGCCAGGACCTTCCGCTCTTCCAGCAATGGAGAGGTCTCACGGCGTCCGACGGAGCTACTAACACATTCAGGTGAGTCATTCGTAAATATCCCTATAAAAGCATCTTAGTGAGCAGGTCTTCCGTTTCTTTGCAGACTGCGATCGTCGTCCTCGTCCTCGGTTTCTGCAAGAAGGACCATAGCGGGAATTCAAAGTTTCGTCTGCAAGTTCGTATGATTGCACATGTTACTCAGTTGCTCCCTTGCCCACCCTTTGAAAGCGATTTCAAGTTCTGTCCACACTGTGGATTGCCCGTGCTGATAACATCATCACCCTAGCAATCGGTTTCGTGGACTTGAGGCATTTGGCTCACGTTCCACTCACAAATCCCGTATTGCTCTTTTTTTTTTTGTCGNTNTTGTTGTCGGCACACAAGGCAGGGCATCCACATGCGTCATCATCAAGAGAGTGGACAA
>SGPL01000106.1:0-71987 GCA_004802705.1 Bondarzewia mesenterica
GTCCGAGGGCTGCGAGAGTTTTGGAATGGGCAGCGTGACTTTCTCCCTACTTTATGAAACTGAGCTGATAGTGATGTACTACTGTTTTGAAAGTCCGAAAGAGCTTTTTTTGTTTGCACATATGTACCAGGTTGCTCGGTGCCTGGCACAATTATGAGGGTGCAATAAACCTTGCAAGCAAGGTAATTCGTCGGACGCGGCCGGCGACTGGTCGGCATTGCCGCAAATGCTTCGGGATTTTCCTGTTTGACGAGTCCGCTTGGTCCGTCTGGGGGCTCGAAGTTGCTCTGCTCGCCTCCGCATATCTGAATTTGACTCTGACATCAATTGTGAGCGCGCCCTCTACACTCTTCCAGTTAGTAGTGTTTCCATTTAGCGTTCTCAACATCCTCACTATTGATGATGCCGTAGTTGCGCGTCGTTGAGCGCAGGGGCGTTTAGTGATTTCACATTCGGTGGCTCGTCCCGCCGTCGCGATGATTCGTCGCGGATGTCTTAGAATGCGAACCAGTGCGAGGCCGCACATATTCGATATCCGTGAAATTCTTATTTTTGCAAGACCACGCGTTCCGTCCAAGATTTCCCACCGCGAGTTGAGATGTCGCGACAGTAGTGGGCTGCTGGCACCGTTGCATTTGGCGAGGCTATATGTTCGTGAGCGTTTCAATCTGTATTCTTTTGACCTTGGTTGAATGAGCACAACTTAACATGTCCTCTCGTCGCAGAGCACTGAAGTCGTTCCTCCTGTGGATCTCCCAGTGAATAAAAAGCGCGGCCGGTCCATTCAAAGTCTGGATCCACACCATCTTCGACCCTCTGACCATAGCGATATTTCTGGGTTCATTCGACCACGGTTCTATGTTATATCAAAAAAACGCGGTCGATGGGCCTTCCACGTCACCTACTACACCTTGTCGTCGGCCTCTACTCGAGTCGTGGTCCACTTTCCCAGAGAAGCATCTGGGTTTCTTTATTATAAACCGTCTACGACGTCGGTATTGCTGGACGGCGAAATCCGCTTCCGCATTGCCAAGTCTTCAGATGCCTTCGACGAAGGCTCTGATTTATTGAAGCCCGACGGTTCCGTATGGAAGCTGGGGCTTTCTGGAGTTTTATGTCACAAGAGCTATAGCTCCCTTGCCGACTTGCTCCTGAAGGAAAATGCGTCCCTGAGATCCATCCCGCCCCAAGCCATTCTGGCCCATCTTCATCGTATCGTTCGGACCCTCGACCGTCGACACATCACGGCTTCTGATTTCCACGACGTTTCGGGCTTATTTGCCCCGTTATATACTTTCGAACTTGAAGGATCAGATACGTCTTCCGAACGGGCGTACATCCGTTATGAATCTGCAAAGGAAAAGCCGCTGCCATTCCCCCTTGGGACACACGGGTTTCTTTATTATTTATTGCCGCATGGGGACATGACGGAGGGGCAGATTCGCTTCCGCATCACACAGGATTGCAGTCCGTCCAGTTTTGTGGGGGGGAGGGACCTCACCTTCTCGACTGGTTTACCATGGCATCTTCCACTCCATCTGCTTCGTGGTTCGACAATATCTGGAATTGCTTGCCTCCTCTCTGAGGATCTCGTGGCGAATTACAGCCCTTCGGAGAAGGAGACGACGCCGCCAACAGGGGACGATGCTAATATCGATGTGCAGTTGCCGAGAAAACGCACTTCAAATCCCGTGATCACAGAATTTGGACAGCTGTTCTCGCTCGACTTTTCTCATGGCAGGTACACCCTCTGGATCAAACTTGGGCGACAACATTTAGAAAATGTGATATTTGTGAACCCCTTGGCCTCTCACCGAAACTTCCGATGGTACAGTCCTTATAATGGTGAGTATTTTCCGATCCGGCCAACGTCCTTTTAGTACCAGATTCAACTTTATCAGGAGTTGCTCTGTGCTGCTTCGAGCCATCACGACAGCCGGACAAAGCAGTCTTACGCCTGATCAAGGTCATCAAACCTTTCACGCGCAAAGTGCATGCGAAAACGTTGTCCACTCCGACCGCTGCTGAACGTGAACAGGAAGTCACCGAACCACCAGAGGAGGGGCAGCTGTTTATGTTTCAAGGAAGAGAGCGGGAATGCTTTCTGAGAGGATCGTTAGCGGAAGCGTCTGGTGCTGCGACGCGATCATGAGAATACGATTTTCTATGTGAGTGTCCTTTCCTGCAACCCATTCGAAATGTTGACCAAACCACGAAGTATCTTGTACATACGTACGCATACCCCCCCCGCTTCTTTCTCTCTTCTCTTGTCCACAAGCAACTGAGCTCTGCCGTGTCTCCTGATTTAATATAACCAGGCGAACCGTAAGATCCGTTAGAACGTCGCCGCGACTTTGTGACTTGGGAACTCGGAGGCTCTGGGAAGACTTCCCGAGTCTACATCAATATTTCGTCGGGTCACCTAGGTATCCCCCTGGGGGAGATCTGAGGCTGTCCACTTCCGGTTCCCTCGGCGCCAAACCCGCAGTTCTGACACTCGTCGCATCGATCCAAAGGTGCCAGATCCGCCATAGGTGCGTGTCCGATTCTTGTATGTAATGCACAGACTCCTTTAAGCATCCGAGGTTTGTCGGAGACTTTGTGCCGCAGAAGAAGCAGAAGAGCCGGACGAGATCGTGGGCATACCGTGTACAAGGGACCCCTGCGGGCGCGAGTTACAGTAATAGTTGTTTTCCAGTAATGCGAGGAGGAGGAACATTGTACTGAACAGTATTAGCAACTACAGGACCTAATCCAACGGTGCAAGCGCGCACAAAGCATTGGCCATCGCGCGTGAGAAAGAAAGACAGGCGTACGCAGCGGTACCACCGGTCGCGCGAACAGAGGGAATGTTCGGCAAGCAAACAGCGAAGCTCCGTCACGGTCAACCAGCGATGGAAGTGAAAAAAGCATGTAAGCTTCGACGTAAAATCGGGGCTTTTGCTCCCCCCCGTCGGGCATCGTTATCGATGAGTTCAGCACTCAGTTCTTGACGTTTCTACATGGATCTCTGGTTTAGCGTTTTGATCACAGGTCGATGGTGACCATACACATGCAAGTAAATACTGTCAAACTGCATCCGAGTCAGGTGCTGGCTCGTTTGTGACTTGGAACTGCTGCGAATTATTGTAGCGAATTGGCACGATAGCACGAGAGCGTCGTTGGTATGTTTTCATACTCCCCCCCCCTCTTTCCCCACAAATTTTGAGAACAAGAACGCGGCGCATTGCTCAGGCGCTGGCATACCTCACAGCTCACACCTAGGTCTCATCGATAAACCGCATACGACCCTAACGCACGGCTCTACAGTTGAAGCAACCCGACAGACGACGCTGTCAACCCATCGCAAAATCTCTGCTTGCTTTTCTTCTTCATTGCCTTTGGTGCCTGCCTGGAGATGAAGCTGAAGATGCCTTCTGCGGGTGGCGAATCTCACTCGTTTCAAAGGTGAAGTTATAAACAGACCTCTCCACCTTCTCGAAAGACGCGACCCCCCCCCTCCCCGCGGGATCTGGACTCTGACATTTCTGACGAATTAGGCGGTTTGTGGACCGTGATGCATCATGCAGATGAAGGTCATGAGGCGACGTTGCTTAATATGTACGGTGCACATCATCATCGTCCAAACTCACACACGAAAGCTTGGCGCTCGGAAGGAAACAAAAACAAAGTGGAGGATGCGATTGGTCCGGAATTCCGTCTCGCAGGAAGGAAATTTCTTGAGGGATGATAATAGAGCGAGCATCTCTAGGTGACGATTCTGATCACCACGTCGGCACGGTACCATCTTCCCACTACGATCTCGTCATTTTGGCAGAGTGGCTACGACGACCTTCCGAGAAGCGGCGCGAGAAGGCGACCGTATGTCATTCACGCCCGAGTAGGGGATGCAACAAACTTCCACTCACCACAGGACAAGTTACGCGTTTGAATATGGATGGATGGATGGATGGATGGATGGCAACATATGATACACGCGATCATGGCAGGACGCACAAGATGGATGCAATATAGATGGATGCAAGGGATGGATTCGAACTACATGCCCAAGTCACATCAGTACGCTCCGGTGCATTTTCGAATGCTCAACCCGCGCCCCGCGTCCGATTGTCTTGACGAATGAGCGATCGTAACCCCCCCCACCCTACCATTTCGACATACCCTGATCCAAACAAGTCAGCCTCCTCGCGCACGCGCAAAAAATCAAAAAATCAAAAGACAGAAACAGACTCCCAAGTGCGCGACTCGATTCACGATTTCCCAAACCTGTAGCAATGCACATGCATAGCCACTCGGGGAAGCGAGAGGAGGCACTGATAAGAATAGCCAGGTAGCTATGGAGCCATGCATATATATTCCCGTCTCGACTCTGGAGTGGGCAAGTCAGTAACTACATGAAGTATGTGCTTACTGACTTGCAGCTGCGGGAAGAGAGGCGAGTGAGTTAAATATAGGCGAGGAGAGATACGCGTTTTTTCGATCGCGTCTTGATCGCGTCCCGGTTGGTCACTGCGTTATCGCCAATGCATCGCCGTTCAACGTTCAACGTTCAGATTCCAAATCCAACGCAACACACGCTCCTCGTGCATGGCTTGAAACGTCCAGCGAACTTGTCTTCTACCACCTACCAAATGACTTCGCGGCAGTAGAAGCTTCCCGCCCTGCGCGTGAACGCTGGACCAGTGACAGCAGGAGGCCATCGAATCGAGGAGAGGAGTGCCGCTGATTCACGAAGGCACCGTCGTTCGAAAGTAAGCGCAGACCCAACGCGAGTCGCCTGGTCTTTTTGCTCGCTCGAAGTCGGACGAACTCGAACCTCGGATTGACTATACACATGCTGGAACACAGCGAGACCGACACCCCTACCGCATTTTCCCAAAAGGAAACCCGCACATCTTCGACGAGACGCTCGATCGTGGACAAGTCGGCGCGCATGTACTTAGGAAAGGTGCAGAAAAGGGGCGAGAGATTTGATGTGGAACGCCGAGAGGGCCAGGCAGATGACTCGGGCGACATCTGCGTGGGAGGATAAGTCTGTGAAGAAGTCCACGGCGGACGGCCTGTATCGACAAGTTTTGAGAGAAAGAGATTTGTGCGGCGGGAGCGCATCCGAATTCGGACCGCAATTCAAAGGACTCTACACTATATGCTTCGACTTTGGTCAGTTGCGCATTTGGTTGGAGGGGGGATCGGGCATGTCAGGTCGATCGAGAAAGGCGAGAGCTCCATAGTCGAGTTTCGCACCTCGAGTCGTTTGCGTTTGGAGTCCACGAACGAAGGGACGAAAGCGGGAAGATCGCGATCGTTTGAACGGCCGTGCAGGCCCGACGTACCAACGACATCGACAGTGCTCCATGCTCTGCGAGGCATCTACTGGTATTCATCGGAAATGAACGACTCAGCTTCAAGATTTGGACGCTGCGCACGAGGTCGATACGACTTGGATGCACGCCTGAGCGCGGTATGTGGGAAACCGGAGATGGGCGCTTGAGCACGGAAGGACGGGAGGGGGGATTCGATCGGGGCTTCGAGAAGGTTCCGGAGAGGCAGCGTCCGACGAGCGAGATTCGCCACGCGCGGGAGCACACCAAAGGCCAAAAGCAGGCGAGCAGAGGACGCAGCACCGCAACAAGTGAGTGGTCTGCCCATTTTTGCGATTGGCTCAGGGGACACCACAGTTTTTTTGGTGTGGGACTCGGGCTGCGTTCGTGGACTCGTGAGCAAAGTCTGGAAACTTGATAGGGGGCCGAGGCGAGTCACGAAGACGAATCCAACGTCGCGTGAGTGGCATGGCATGGCATGGATGGGAGGCGGACCAGTGCGTCGTGGTCGTGTGGGAGGACAGGCCGGGTATCGATGCACGCGCCGCGTTCCTGTTTTCTAGGATTGTGGGAGAGAGAGGGGGAAAACCTATACCAACGATATTTTCACCCGCATACATGCCGCGAAGGGACTTGTCAACAATCATTCATCGAGCTCAAGTTCAACCTACAGCAGTCCAAGTCAAACACGAGCCACACCTTGATAAGTATCAGGAGAGAAACAGCGTGTGCATTTTTGGACGCAGACGAGTGCCAATCGACCTGCGATCAAAACGCCAAGACCGGAGATCTACTATGTACGTAGAAACGCCGAGAACTTTCGAGAACTGCGGGGAGCAAACCAAACTCGTATCGACAAACGATGCCCGACGGGGGAGCAAAATCCCTGAGAGGCCTCCTGTAAACCAGTCACACAGTGTGCAGCTCGAGTACACAGCATGCTCACGACGCGATTGCGTCCCGATCCGGCGCTTCTGCGACATAAAGCTCTCCTCGAGAATCTCCGAGTCTGTGCATAACCAGCATCGGACACGCACCTATGGCGGATCTGGCGCTTTGATCGATGCCGCTCCAATGGGTGAGTAAGTCTCAGGACTGCGGATCTGGCGCCGAGGGAACCGGAAGTGGATGGCTTCTGAGCCTCCGAGTTCTAAAAGCCACAAGTTGTATCATCTAGAGACACGGCAGAGCTCACTCGCTCGTGGACAAAAAAAGAGAGAAGAGAGAAAGAGGCGGGGGAAGGGGGGGTGGGAATGTGTGTGAGTACCTCGAGGGACTCGATTGAAGCATTATCGTCGAGCGCGCGACCTGCACTCAAGTGCACACTAAATACTAATGTGTAAATCAGACGGAGCACAAAAGAAAACGTAGAGTTGGCGAGCGCGGTGTGATGCCGACGACGGAGAGATAATAGATGGGTGGCTGACAACACGGTACACGCGATCACGACAGGAGACACAAGGACGGAAGGATGGTTCGACGGGCCTGAAGCGATGGATCCAAGGGTCGGCTGCAAGGATGCTGTGGAAGGAACTCCGGATTCGGACTGCACAACCCAAGTCCGCATCGGCGCGCTCCGGTCCATTCTCGAGTGACCGACCCAACGTGATGCATCTTGATGAAGGGCGCATCCCCTCCCCCCAGGTCCGATTGTCAATGAGCTAGCCATACGTACCGGGTTACCCACTCACTACCTCGCGCGCGAAGAAAACGTCAAAAATATACTCTCGAGTGCGCGACTTGAAGCTTGAAGTCTGGCCAAACACCTGACGCACACAGCATATAGCACGACGGGAAGCGAGGGGGAGGCGCTGATAAAAAAAAAATAGCCGAGGAGCTCGTCTCGAGCGGTGAGCGCGGGAGATTGTATGGGCAGTGCTTTCCAAAATAAAGAAGGCGAGTGAGTTTGATTATAAATGAGGATGGCCGGACGAGAGGCGTTAAAAATAGGTTGGACAGTCGGGCATGATCCCCTCGCGGGCTTCCTGTCACAGTATAATCTAACGATGAGATAAATTTCACGCCCGTTTTGATTTTTGGGTCGTGCGCGGCCGCGAACGCTCGTCCAAAGTTGACATGGACATTGAAATATTGAAGCTTGAAGCGGCGTTTTGGCGTTTGAGAAACACGTGTTGAGTGGGAAACCCGACCAAATATTAATGTGCGTCCAAAGTCGCGCGAGGAACGTCGAAGTGGGGAGTCCATTGATCTCCGACGGGATGGCGATCGGATATCGAGCGGGGACAAGTGGTGCGGGAGTGCGTGCAGCACGTAGACCAAGAAAGAACGAGAACGAGAAGGGCTCACGGATGTTGATTCGGGGCTTGCAGCCAGTGGCGTCGGACGGTGCGAAAAGGCACTAAATTCTAAATAAACGGCTGGAGGTTGCGCGTGTCAGTTTGGACGACGACGTGTACCGTACATATCGAGCAACGTCCCCTCGTGACGTCCACCTACACGACGCGTCCGCGTCCACAAGGCGCCTAATTCACTCGTGCTTCGTCGGAAATGAAAGACTCCCGATCGGAGGAGTTCGATCGCGTCCTTCGAGAAGGTGGAGAGGTCTAACTTGCGATAACTCCACTTGGAAACGAGTGAGATTCGCCACCCGCAGAAGGAATCTTCAGCTTCATCTCCAGCAGGCACCAAAGGCGACCGACTGAGAGAAAAAAAAAGCAAGGAGAGATTTTGCGACTGGCTGACGGCGTCATGTGTCGATTGCCTTTGTAGACCGGTGCGTTGTGGTCGCGTGAGGTTTAATCGATGAGACCTAGGGATGAGCGCTTGAGCTGTGAGGTATGCCAGCGCCTGAGCAATGCGCCGCATTCCTGTTTTTTCTAGGTTTGTGGGGAAAGAGGAGGGGAAGTGGGGGGGATGTGTGAAAACATACCGACACTCGCCAATCCATTACAATAATCCGCAACAGTTCCGAGTCCCAAACAAACCAGCTGCAGCACCTGACTCGGACGCGGGCCTGACACGATTCACTCACATGTGCAGTCACAATCGACCTGCGATCAAACGCCAAACCAGAGATCTATGTAGAAACGCCAAGAATTCTTGAACTGAGTGCTGAACTCGTATCGATAACGATGCCCGATGGGGGAGCAAAAGGCCCGATCTGACGCCTGCTGTACTTTAAACCCGTCAAACAGTTTACGGTCCAATTGCGGTGCATGCAGTCCGAACGCTTCTGCCAAGCTTTGCCACAAGAGTATATGCTTCTTGATCTGCGACACAAAGCTCGTCAAAGTATGGATTGTATACGCACCCAATCGCGGATCTGGCGCCGTCCGTTGTGGGTGTGTCAGGAGGACGAGCGAGTGACTTGATGGGGATCTGGCACTGAGGCCGGAGCTGCCCCCCTTCCCCTTCCGGCCATACCTAGATGACCCGAGTCCGACGAATAATGCTCGGGAGTCTTCCCTCCGAGTTTGCGAGTCACGTCGGCGTCCTGACGGAACTCACGGCGCGCATAAGTCCTGTATGTAAATCCAGGAGACACAAGATGAACGAAGCGGACACGGGGGGGAAGGGGGAGAGAGAGGGCCGTGAATGAGGATGGGGATGTTTGTGACCAGGACGTCATCGGATGCAGACGTCTGAGACGGGAGTTCAACGTTACATTTTTGTAGTAGACCACCGACGGGATGTGTGTATCTACGTATGCAATGAGCTGACACCCACAGCCACGAGAGGCGCTGGAAACCAGTTTGGCGTTTGATCCCGGCACGACTGCGACCGCACATGCAAGTAAATAGTGTCAAACCGCATCTGAGCCAGGTGCTAGCTCGTTTGCGACTTGGAACTGCTGCGGATTGTTGTGGTGCATCGGCAGGATGGAAAACGGGAGGTTGCAGCTCACTTATCTAGATGCAGTCCGAACGCTCCTGCCTTTGCCCTTTTCTATAAAAGTATGCGTCTTCTGCGACACAAAGCTCCGATCAAAGAATCTCGGATACATACTTGAAAGTACGGATTGTACACGCGCCGTTCGATTGAGTGGGTGAGTGAGTTGTCAGGAAAGTGGGGACTTGTTGAGTTACTTGCATATCCTACTTTGTGGGGATCTGGCGCTGAGGGATCCGGAGGTGACGCACTCCTCCTCCCCGGCCCGGGCATACCTGGATGACCCGAGTCCGACGAATATGCTCGGGAGTCTTGGATCCCTCCGAGTTCCTAATTCCCAAATCATATGAAAAATCGGGAGATATGGGAGAAAAGAAGCGGACAAGGGAAAGAAGAGAGGGAGACGGGGCATGTGCATGAATGGGAATGTTTCTGACCATGGCCAGGATGTCATCGGATATACACCTGAGATGGAGTTCCGCCGACGGGATGTGCGGATGTGTGGATGTGTGCGCTTACCTCGAGAGACCTGACTGACGCATGATGATGATGATGATGATGTAGATGTATGAGTCAGGTGAGCGAGCGCGCGAGGATGATGGATGGATGGATGGCAACATATGATACACACGATCATGGCGGGACACACAAGGAGGATGAAAGAGCCTCAATGGATAGATGAAAGCGATGGAAGCAGACTACATACCCAAGTCTGATCACATCACATCAGCGCGCTCCGGTGCAATTTCGAATGCCCGACCCACGCCCCACGTCCGAGTGAGCGATATCACCCCCTACCCTCTCGGCATCCCTTGATAGAAACAGGTCAGCCTCATCGCGCGCGCAAAAAACCAAAATCAAGAGATCAAAAATAGACTCCGCAGTGCGCGACCCGATTCACGATTCACGATTTCCCAAACCTTACCATACGCATGTATAGCCACTCGGGAAGCGAGGAGGGGCGCTGATAAGAATAGCTATGGAGCTTTGTATTTATATATATACTCGTCTGTCTCGAGTGGGCGTGTCAGTAACTGCATGAAGTGTGCTTGCTTACTTAATTGCAGCTGCGGGAGAGAAGGCGAGGGAGTTAAATATAGGTGAGGACGGGAAGCGTACTTTGGTGAAAGTAAGTTGGGCAGTTCTATTTTTGATTTTGATTTTTGGTCGTGTGGAGGTGGGAAAAGGAAAGTGGGAGGGTCGGGAGGTAGATCCTGTGTACTCGTGCATGTGTCAGGACCGGGAACGAATTTTTGATCGGTTGTAGAGGAAAGGAAGGAGAGACGGGTGGGGAGGTGAGGTGAACGACGCGTCACCCGGCCGAGGTTGACGCTCCCTATCAAGCGTCAGTATTTGAAAAGTGAACTCACGAAATCAAATGTCGCCAAGACTCGCGCGTCGAACTTTGATCCATTAACCGACGGGATGTCGAACAAAGGAACAGGCAGCGCGTAAGTCGGTGAGTATGCAGTCGAAGGCGAACGAGACCGGAGCTCACGTTGATCCACGGCCTGGGTTGGCAGATAACGTATCGTCCAAGCACGTACGCGCGTACAATGTTGAATATGTACGTGCGTCGAGTCGGACGAACGGTGCCAACGTCGTTTCATGACAACCTGTGGACTTTAAAGTTCGAGGGCCAGAATGGGACTAGAATGTCTTGCGACAAGAAATTCGGCGGTACATAGGTCGAGCTGCTTAGACGTCCAGTGAGCGCTGGGGTGCGATGAGGAGTGGGACCGACGTCGACATCGACATGATGGCATCCATATTGACATCCTATGATGTGGATTCTAGCGGTCACTTTTATATACAGTGGAACGCCGTCCGCGATAGGGCCTATTCCTGCCTATTCAGTATTGCACGGATCGTGAAATTTTGAAAGGTTGAGCTTGATGCCTCCAGCCCGGATCGTGACGACGACGCACGTTCGAGGGCGGGCGGACACGTCGGAGATTTGGATTCGTCTCGAGGAGAACGAATTCGTGGATTGAAAGCGCGCAGGGTGGGGATGATGTGGATGTGGATCCAGGGCGAGCGCTGCCAAGATATCTGTAATGGACAAAATACGGGGGGCCGAGAGTCCGGGATAGGAGGAGGTTCGGACTAAATTACAAATATTGCATTGCTGTGCTGCTTATAGGAGATTTACGAGAACGGATCGGGACTGGGCCGGCCGACGTTGCCATATACGGGAAGAGAGGACGGGTGGTGCCGGACTGCCAAGATCCAAGCCAACCGAGCCTTTGAAAGCTCGCTCGCCTCATTCGACATCTCTCCCTTCTCCCCTCAACGACCACCATGACCACCGCAGTGCTGCAGCCCAGCTTCCTGCATCGAACGAACAGGTCCGGAATCCTGCTCAACCCGAGTCCATCCACCTCGTACACACCTCTCCCGTCGCTCGCCCTCGTCAATTCGTCCCCGTCCACCTTCCCATCCTCGCTCTCCCAGCCCCACAAAGAACATGCTTCCAACCAGTCCCTCGCCACCGCCCCCTCTTCTTCTTCCTCCAACGCCACCTCCTCCACCAAACCCACTCCCCCTCCGTCCCTCGCACCCCCTCACGTCGTCCTCAACGACCAAAGCGCCCGCACACGCAGCGGGTCCGCCCCAGCCTCCTCCAACACCCGNCGNATNCGCTTCGCACCCCTCCCAGATCCCCGCCGTGCCGTCCTCGTCACCGAGCACGGCGACGAGCTGCCCCTCCCCAGCGTTTTTGATGACGACGATCCTGACCAACCCCTCCTCATCTCCCCCTCCGACTACGCCGAAGCTCCCCCCGACGTCTCTTCTCCTCCCACTAACACTGCCATACAAACACCGCTATCAGCAACGCCCTGCCAATGCTCCCCTTCTCTCCTCCTCATCCGCGGTGCCATTTCAGACTGCACCTGTCGTTCTGCCCCTACCATCACCACCGCAACCGCAACCCCTCTACCCATTCCCACAAACACCTCCACCCTCCCGGTCCAATCCACTTCCCTGCCCCCCTCTCCCACTTCCCACCCGCGCACCGCATCCCCTTTCACATCCACCCGCCGTCCGCCTTCCTCTTCCTCTTCCCACGCTACCGGCGCAGGTCTAGCAAAGAAACTCCTCCGCCCTTTCCTCCCTCGTCCCTCCACCTCAGACGACCCCCATCCCCACGCCCTCTTCCGTCCCTCCTCAAAAGACGAATGGAGCTTCGGCTCCCCTCTCGGTCGCTGGACGAGCGACCTCCCGCGTCCCTCCGCTTCCGCTCACCCTCCCCACTCCTCCAAAAACGGAAACGGGAACGGGAACGGGAATCGCCTCTCGAAAATCGCGAGCGCGCCGTCGTCTCCGCGGCGGACCACCCGTCTTTTGAACGGCCGCATCTACGGCGCCCCGCGTCCGAAACACCTCGCCCCCAACGCGAGCGCCAAGAATCCGTTCGCGAACGTCCGCGATGAGGAACCTGAGTTTGTGGAGTGGGGGTACGGCGGCATGGGCAGTGTGCGTGCCAATACCAGCAGCGCCAGTGCGAACGCGGGGGGCAGGGGCGTGTCGTGGAGTCGGTTGCAGAGCGACGAGAAGGTGGTCGTGGGTGCTTGGGGTGGGAGTGACGATCGTGGACGGAGTGCCGCGAGGAGAGGCGTGGGAGGGAGGGACGAGGACGACGATGGGAGTGGGATGGCGTGGGTGAAGAGGAGGAAAGAGGAGAAGATGAGGAGGGAGAGGGAGAGAGTGGAGGCTGAGGCGAGGGAGAAGGAGAAGGCACAGAAAGAACGGGAGAAGGACAAGGAGAAGGGTGGACAGGAGAAGGGAGGGGTCGAGGAGGAGGGGAGGAAGAGGGAGCCAGAGGCGATGTCGGAACCTCCGTCGTCGCCGTCGCAGGAGGAAAAGGACAGGGCGGAACATGTGTATACGGCCGTGAGCGTGCCTGCACCTCATTATCATCACGCACACCATCACCACCACCACCACCATCATCACGCGTCGCGCGGGAGTGCGCATTCGATGGAAGTGGGAGTCGGGACGCCCCATTCGGGCACGACGGTTTTGTCTTTGTCTTCGTCAGCGGCATCGTCGGATGGGGAGCAGGAAGAGACGACGCGGGTGGATGGGAACGTCCAGAGCCGCGAGAACGCGGAGGAGGAGAAGAGCGTCGTCGTCGTGCGGAGTGAGAATGAGAATGGGAGCGAAGAGACGAAGAGCGAGGACGGCGAGACGACGTCTTCCCAAGGTGATGATGACGACGAAGAAGAAGAAGACGAGACGGAAGAGAGCACGGAGAAGGACGAGGACGACGAAGAGGAGGAAGAGGAAGAAGACGAAAAGGTACCGTCCCCCTCCCTTTTTTTTCGCGAGGCGTCACGGCGTGCTGATCCTGCGTTCTTGTTGTGTGTGCCGGCAGCAGCAGCAACGCAAGACGTCCCTCGGCGCGCTCGTCGAAGTGGTCAGCCGGCACCGCGAGTGATCGACACCGTGTCTCCCCCCCTTTCCCTGTCGCATCCAGCATCCAGTTTCACACACACACACGCATATATTATACCCCTCTCGCTCGCTCGCTATCGACTCTTTGACACCGCACACACCGTCTCGCGCTGCGTCGTCCCTGCACGCGCACACGCACAGTGCTCGGGGCTTTCCTCCACCCGCGTCGTCCTGGGATCGAGTCGGGGTTTCCGCGGTTTCGTTTCGTTTCGTCTCCTCTTGTGGTTTTTGTCTTTGCTTTTTTCCTCTCGGGTTTAGGATTCTTCTTGGCCGGTGCCGAGGGAGAGGTTCTTGACGTTGGTGGATGGGTGCGTGTGCGTGTTTCGTAGGGTTCGGGATAGCACATATTGACCTCCTTTTTTTTTCATCGTCTTGCAGGTCCCATTCGACCGGTCGGGTCGGTTGGTCAGGGTTTCACCCCGTCGTCCTCGGCACCCTTTGAGCGTCAAGGACTTTTCTTTCTTTCTTTCTTTTATGTTATGGTCCCCCTTCCCCCCGTTTTTTTTTTGGTCTCTTTGCTCGTTAACATTGCTCACCGCGCGTCTTTCTCTCCCTTTTTTACGAATTTTTCTCTCCCCCTACTCCCGAGCCTTCGGTTTCGTCTGTTTTTATGTTCTCGCTTCCTTTCCGTTTTTACTCTCCATCGCCCGTCGTTTGTCGTCCGTCAGCTGAATCTTAACCCCCGACCGAAACCGCCTGATCCTCTCACCGTTCGCCTCGCCTCGTTTCTGTTGCTATCGTACGCACTCGCACCTAATCCGCTGTCTGCTTACCTTCCGAATCCGATTCCGTCGCTCGTCGCACTTACACGTATCCATTTTTGATCCCTCTCGTCGGTGTCGCTCGTTCCCGTTGCTTCCGTTTCCCTCTTCTCTCCCCTCTCTATCTGACTTTTCACTTTTTTTCACTTTTTTTTTCTTTCACTTTTTCACCGTCTTCTTTGCTCCCCTCAGCTCACGAGTCGTTGCTACGTACATACAGGTTCGATCTTGTTTCTTGATGCTTGATGTGATTCGTATACCGATTTATCAATATATCACGCGCGAAGTTAAAATTCCTCACGGTTCGGATCCCTCTCCCTCCCTCCCTCCCTCCCTCTTCTTCTCTCTTTATCTCTCGCTTTGAGTCCATGCTCCCCCTCCCTCCCGTGCTCCTGTTTCGTTTTCGTGTTTTTTTTTTTCGTTTCTCTTTCTCTTGTGCATACGTACATAGATATCCATGTCCGTCTCGATCGCTCTCGCCCTCCTTTCCCTGCCCCTCTCATTCCTCCCATCCCCCTCCGTTTCGACTCTTATTTACGCAGCCGCGTCTAAGTTCGAATTCCACAAAAATTGATTGTCCCTACTACGTACATACATACTTAGAATATCCAGATTTTGCCTCGTGTCCTGCATCCGTCCTCCCTCTCGTCCCAAACAATTGAATTAAGGAATCCCGGCTGGCCCTCTCCTCCCAAGTAAGTATAGGCAGCTTTATGGACGGTATTTGTGATCCATGCCCGGACTCCCATATTCCGAATTCGAGTACCGTAAGGTCCGTGATACTTGCACAATGCAGATACTGAGATAGCTTGGCGGCGCTTCGAATTCGGGCGCCCTGGATCCGCATCACCCTGCGGTCCCTTCAAGCTTCAGTCTACGAATTCGTTCTTTTCGAGACGAGACGAGACGAGACGAAATCGCCGGCTCTCGAACGACGACCGTGCGCCGTTGTCAGTTTGTCGCGATCCAGGCTGTTACTTACAAGGCAAACGCAAACGCGAGCTTTCGAAATTTCACGCGCACGATCCGTGCGATGCTGAATAGGCCTAGTCTCCGTAGCGACCGCACTATAAGAACAGATCCGGATTTTTTTCACTCAATCAACAAGTGAACATAACCTTTCACCTGGAATCTAGGTGAAATCGGGTGACAGGTGATGCAGGTTGAATTTCATCTGTCCTCCGTTCACCTAGCATACAGATGAACATTGCCTGGCTCTTCCCTCTGACCAATTACTAGTCATTCTCATCCGGAATTTGGGTGATAGTCATTCCAATCTATTGATCAATACTCAATGCATAAAAGTTCACGAAATACATATTCGACATGTCAGAATGGACCGGAACGTAGGGGTAGTATGGGGATGATATCAATACTAACTGACTCCAGTCAAACAACGTGAATTCCACAACAAAAAATGCAGCGCATGTAGTCGTAGGCATGTGTATGAAGTTAGCATATGGCACTAGAGCATGGGCACTCGAGGTGAGTTGGGAGGATGTCGCATGTCGTGTTTGGTATGGTCGAGCTCAAATTCCAAGTGGCGCGAGTCTGGTTCCGAGACTGATGCAAATCGAAGAGCCTTGGCTGCAAAAAAGCAACAAGAGGTGCAACAAAAGAACGAGATCACTTACCGTGCTCTCAACCTCTCCAACGTTCAACTTTGCATCATCTCCTTTGAAGGCACGCGCATGGAAGTGGGCATAAAAACACACAAACAAGCCATGATTGTGCGAGCGGGGGCAGATTATGCAGATCGCGGCGACAGAGCCTGAGTGGACCAGAGAAATGTTCTAAGTCGTCGGAATTTTGAAACGTGACAGTGACATGAATGCGCTCACGTGCATGCACGTGAAAACTGAACTGACCTGGTCCGCTCTTTTTCGACTCGTTCGACGTTGTCTCGATGTCCGTATCTCACTCGCTCACAGTCTCTTCGAATCTTGCGCACTTACCTCAATCCAACACACCATCTCAGCCTATCGCTGGTGCTTAACACGCTCATCCTGCGCAGCCTCAAGAGCAACAGATATTAAAACACAGTGAGTATTCATCGCCCCTCCTCTTCACGCCCTACATCCCCCCGGGCAGCACCCGCGAGGGTGAAGCCCGCCGCCACCTCGAACGCGCCGCGTACCTCAACTTCTCGCCCATGCAGTACAAGCTGGGGCACGCGTACGAGTTTGCGCAGCCGCCATTCCCGTTTGACGCGCTCCTCAGCGTGCAGTATTACTCACTCGCCAGCCAGCAGGGCGAGATCGAGGCACATGGTGCTCGGCAAGTGGTTCTTATGTGGCGCTGAAGGGAGCTTCGACAAGGACGAGGCGCTGGCGTTCACGTTTGCGGAAAAGGCGGCGAGGAAGGGGCTCTTGAGCGCGGAGTTTGCCATGGGGTATTACATGGAGGTCAGCGTGGGCGGATCCAAGGACCTCGACGCCGCGAGAAAGTGGTACACCCAGGTCTTTTTTTTNNTCGTCCCGTCCATCCGGCATGTCCACTGACGTCGTTTCACAGGCCGCGCAACACGGCAACGCCGATGCGACGGAACGGCTGAGCGCGCTCGACCAAGTGCAAGCGCTCTCCCGCCAGGAACACGACGCCCTCACTGAGACGACCCTCGTCCGCAAATGCACCCAGGCGAAACAGCACTCTGACGCGCGCGGCAGCAGACCCTCAATGCACGGCGATGGCTCCCAGATCGTGGCCAACATCCGCAAGAACTCCCTCGCACAGCGTCCCGCACAGAGAACGAACCCCGCGCCCGTGCCCAACTCGGGAGCACCTCCGCGCCCACATCCGTCCCGCCATCCGTCCGCGGAGCCCTACGGCCTTCTCCCGCCCGTCGACCATCGCGGGTACGTTTAATTTCATCAAATTCTTTCCGACACCGGTTCATCGCATCTCCTCACCAGAAGTGACAATTCAACATCAAGGGTTCCGAGATTCACTTCCCTCGTGATATCACGCGCGTTCGGCTGGGCAACTCGGGTGAGAGAGATGGTGATTGAACTGTTGGTACGTACATTGGTTGGCATGTACAATGTCTGGGCTGATCACCTTTTCTTTCCATCTCACCTCAGTCGTTCCTCAGTCACTCATCGCCGCACGGCATCGAGATGGTCCTCATGGTCCAGTTCGTGGACATTGCAGACAGCCGCGTGCAGGGGACGGGGAGCAGGAGGGTCCTGAGGTTGTATTTAAGGCTCCGTCTTCAGAAATATAACCATTTATTCTATTGGGTTTCACATTCATTGGTTGGTCATTTCTAAACTGTCCGACAAGTGCATTTCAACTTGCAACATCGTGAACTTCACCTTGTAAATAGACAGATGTATAGAGTTAAATTCAACTCCATTAGCAGTTGAGAATCACCCCGAACAAGTAGTTAAAATCACCTATTACACGGAAGGGATCGCCAACTGATTGCCAGGTGAGTTTCATCCGTTAAACAGTCTGCTTTTTGCTAAAATTGACCGGGTGAAACAGGACATTAAAAAGGCGAACTTCATCTGTTTTAAAGCAACCGTCATATAGGTGATATTCACGACTGTTGAGTGAAAGTAATCTATTTGACAGATTATGATTCCTCATATTCCGGGTGATCAGCCAGGTGATATTCACCCCTTTCGGACGACATAGTGACAGAACCGACCTAGTCATCTCTAGTTATTCCATTGTTTTTGCTGCATGTTCTTAGCTGCCGGGCTGTGCATGTTCCTCTGTCTGTTCTCGTACGTTTCCTAGGTGCACCCAGTGTGCTTGCCTCGAGCCTCTTTCCATCGTCCGTCAGCGTAACTATTGTCATTGTCTTTTCGCCCTTCTGCACAACAGTCAATCTTCTCATACATCCGTCAAGCGGCCAACATTCCAAGTCCGCTGTCATTGACAAAATATTTAGTCGTCTGTCAAGCAGCAACTGACGATTCGCCGGAACTCTGTGCTGCCCGTGTGCCTGGAAATTTTGACTCAGAAGCTGCAATGCAAGGGTGTTGGAAGGTGTGGAGTAACAGATAAGTATTTATAGTCCATACACTTCCATACATCATTGAGAGGGCCTGTCCAAAATACTTAGATCCAAGCGACTGTCATCCGGATAATCATAACTTAAGAATAGCCTTGAGGCAAAGTCGTGGGGAATAAAGACTGTAAGATTGTTCTCTCCACGCATCCCTCTCCTGCCCAACCAAAACCACCTGCGCGATATTTCCCGAGTATCACTAGCTATCGGATTGTTGAACAGAGTAAGCTGTCGTCACTCGGCCAAGCGCACTCCAAGCGCTCAGCGCTCAGATTTCAGAGGCACACTGACGTCAGACTCAGACAAAAGCATCGGCGGATTTCCAAATAAGGCAAGCTATGGTTCTTGTCCGACATGACGCTCCATTTCGTACTCAACTTTATAACCTCGCTCGTTTAGCCCCACTCTCTTTTTCTCCAAGTTTTGCCATTGTCTCTGTCTCTCCTATATGCCACCGATTTTTCCATATTTTTGAACTTTTGTCACCATGTGAGTGTCCTCATCGCAGTCCAGCATACAGCATATATACACCTTCCCTCACCCCCCCTCCACACACAGGTCAGATCTAAGTGGCGCTACCAGTGCCTCAACGGCCTCTTTTGTGGCATCTCTCGTGTTCAACTCAGCTGTCTTTGCAGCGGAGATTCTTGCGTTCACCATCTTGCGGCGGCAATTCAGAGTCATCTACGAACCGCGCAGCCTTTCCGTGCTTGAAAGGTGGGTTATCTCGAAATTTTATTTCATGAACATGCGCGGTTTTTGAGCAGTGCATGTGTCTGTGTCCCTTCCTTCGCGTCAACCTTCTGTTGTCCGTCACCGCTCTCACTCTCCACCAATGGCTGCTCCTCCCTTCCGCATCGTGCCGATGCTGCAAGCAGCGAGTGGCTTATTTTATCTCTATCCACGGCACATATTTTATCGAGAATTTTGACGCGTTCGTTACGTGGAGAAAAATGGTGATGCCACAATCGTTCGTGACTGGATTCAGCTTCTGCCGTTTCTCCATGTGGGTTCCCGTCCGACCGCTGGATAGTTTGGCCAATAAAGTGTCACTATCTGTGACTTTCATCTTCGGTCTCCTTCTTTCTCGGAGGCATATGTCAAAGGGCACGATCGGTGGGCACCAGCATCGGGCACTGACAATCGAATTTTCTATTTATTCTAACGTCGGAATGTCGTCATTCGATCGATTCTACGATCATCAACACTGTTTCATTTCGTTGACTTCGCAACTCTAGAAACGCTGACTCTATGCTTTCATTCTCAGTAAAACGTCAGCCTCCACTATCCTCCGCATTACTCGGCTGGCTATGGGTAATTTGGAAGGCTGACTATCGCCACATAAAAAATGTTAACGGCATGGATGCATATTTCTTCGTCCGCTTCCTGCGCATGATGGTTCGCGTGTTGCTTCCTATCTGGCTGATCTCCTGGGTCATCCTCATGCCAATCACNGCCGTCGGCACTGAAGTCAACGGCCACTCTGGTTTGGACAAGTATACCTTTGGGAATGTAGAGTCAACGAAGACTGCGCGGTACGCTGCTCACTTGATTCTTGCCTGGGTATTTACATGTAAGTGCCACATTTCAGCATTTGGTGGATTTGGATGCGCTTCGAGTATACCCNGCATGCATGGCGGGAATGCCGATTTCTCGATTCGTATNATGCTCCTGTTCTGTGCTGAAATTTTCCGCTTACAGTTTGGATCTGGTGGAATATCAAACACGAAATGCAGCACTACGTCCGGACTCGACAACACTACCTCATCAGCGCCAAACATTCTTCATCAGCGCAAGCCAATACCGTGCTCATCACGGGCATTCCTTCGCAGTACTTGTCCGAGATCGCGATCAATCGACTTTTTTTCTACACTTCCGGGAGGTGTGCGCAAGGTNTGGCTGAACCGCGATCTGAAGGACATGCCCGACTTGCACGCACGGAGACTTGTGGCATGTAACAAGCTCGAGTCGGCGGAGACGGCGCTTCTCAATGCCGCCATGAAGCGCTACAACAAGAATCAGAAGGCTGCAGCGAAGAACGGCGAGGAGNATGGTTCGACCACCGGCCTCACGAAGCCCTCGAATGACCCCGAAGCGCTGAAGACGATGGCACAGGAGCTCGTCCCTGTCAAGGACCGTCCGACGCACCGTCTTCNCCCTTTCTCCTGGATGCCGTTTTCTCTCCCCCTCGTTGGCAAGAAGGTTGATTCGATCGATTGGGCTCGCGAGGAGATACGGAAGACCTCNGAGGAACTCGCGGTGCGCAGGCGTGTTTTGAAAGAGGATATNGCGCGTACCACCGCAGCGGACGTCCAGTCCACCGAACGCCANCACCAGATCCGAACAGGGAAATTCAACGTCCCCTTGCCGTCTCTCCCCATCCCTGGTGCGAAGCCTGNGGTCGACTTCTCAGACCAGGCGTACCCCCCTGTGAACGGTGCTTTCGTGTTGTTCAACAGACAGATCGCCGCGCACCTTGCNGCCACCTCGCTTACGCATCATGACCCATATCGCATGGCGAAAGCCAGCAAGTACGTCGAGGTTGGACCCGAGGATGTCATTTGGGAGAATTTAGGAATGAACCCGTATGAGCGTCGCATTCGTATGGCGATTGGTTGGTCCATCACGATTGGTTTGATCATACTTTGGGCATTTCCGGGTACGTCCTTCCGATGAGCATCGACCGGATTTTACTGATTTCTGGATTACAGTGGCATTCGTCGGTGCGGTATCCAACGTCCATTCATTGTGCGTGAAGTACTCTTGGCTCGCCTGGATCTGCGCTCTGCCGGATGTNGTTGTCGGTATCATTTCGGGTGTCCTCCCTCCCCTCCTGCTTGCCATCCTCTTCATGCTCCTGCCGATTGTACTGAGGCTGTTGGCGCGGTTTGAGGGTATTCCAAAGCGCACGGGTCTTGAACTCAGTCTCATGGACAGATTCTTCCTTTTTGAAGTCATTGTAAGTATTTCATTACCAAGCAGGGTGCCTGATCCATTGATTCTGACTGCGCTCTTCGATAACTCATCAGAACGGTTTCTTGATCGTCACGATTTCGTCTGGTATCATCGCGGCGCTGCCACAGTTGGCTAACAACGTCTCTTCTGCACCGACTTTGTTGGCTCAGAATTTGCCCAAGGCATCAACGTTTTTTCTTGACGTGCGTTTCATTATTACTTCGTCAAGAAGCGAATTCTGAATACCTGATAGGTACATCATCCTGCAAGGCCTGTCCGGTACCGCGTCCGGCTTTCTNCAAGCCGTCACACTTGTTTTATACTACGTCAAGCTTATCCTGTCAGGCAGCACTCCTCGTTCCGTATACAACGTCAAATATGGAGCGCGCACGGTCAACTGGGGTACACTGTTCCCCCAAACTACGTTACTCATGGTTATCACCTTCGGATACTCTATTATNTCGCCCATCATCAACGGTCTCGCNTGTGTCACATTCTTCCTGTTCTATATGCTGTACAAGTATCTGTTCATCTGGGTCAACGACATACCNGCCTCGGGCGATACTGGTGGCCTTTTCTTCCCCAAAGCGATCCAGCACATCTTTGTGGGGATGTANATCCAGCAATTATGCTTGTGCGCCTTNTTCTTCCTCTCGCAGAATGCTCAAGGGCACCCTTCAGCCATCCCGGAGGGCGTATTGATGGTTGTGTTGATCGTCTTCACGGTATGTTCAGCTAAGGCATGTGTCATCGAAAACGGTATCGAGTTATTCTTTCCTTNCAGGCATTCTACCACAACACTATCAACAATTCTTACGGCCCCTTGATNCAGTACCTCCCCCTTTCACTGGCAGATAGATCGTTCANCTTGACCGACGACGTTGTTCCGGAGAACGCGCCCACNGCTCCATCAACGAAAGAGGAGAACGGAAAGGCAAAGGAGATCGCCGTGGACTCTGCGCCCGCGNCCGAAGACAACGTCAAGGCGAAGCACTTCGACGACGCNTGCGGCAGCGCCACTGGACCGGGNGCAAACGTTGTCGATAGTGTTGACGCCAAGGACCCACTNATCCGGAAAGCTTCCGGCTCATTTTCTGACGCGTCTCGTTCCGACTCGCGCACGGGTTCTCCGCCGCCTACAGAGCGCTCTGAAGATGGGCCCACGGAATTTAGCCATCCNGCCGCTGTGGAACCGCAGCGCGTTATCTGGTTGCCGCGCGATCCTCTCGGCCTTGTGCAGGAGGCGGAGCGCGCGTGCAGAGCTGAGGGGATCCAGGTTTCAACGGAGGGCGCTGAAATGAACTCGAAGGGCAAGGTGGATATCAGCAGCGCCCCACCGGAGGAAGCGAAGCTGGAAATGGTTGCCAGAGTGAAGGAGACTGCTAAGGTGCGTTAGAGTACGTGAAGGGGAATATGGATGGATCTATGATACGACTATTGTTTTTGGATCTTGTTGGTGCGCTCGATTTTACTTTTTTGACATTTGGTATACCCGACGACGACGACTCTTGTGTGAGCCTTTGAAATGACGTACACTATTACAGGTTCAGACCTCTTCATGTGTCTTATCTGTGCGATATCATTTTCGATGCGATAATATACACACTTTGAAACGTTGTGCAAAGCCTATTCTAGACTCACTATCGATCATCCGACTCTCCTGCCTGCACTCATCGTCAGCTGGTTGTACTCATGAGCAAGGCTCACCCAATTCATGACGTGAACCAGCAGGGACCAGTCACCTTCCATTTGAGGTTGTGTCATGATGAGGGTTGTTGGGCGGCGCTGATTCTCAGACGTACCGATATCCGGTTGACAAGTACGCTTCATATTAAGTCTTCTTAGCTTTCCGCCTCCATCCATCTCTTTAAGTCCAGAGCACTTTCTTTTTTGGATGTCGAAGTGTGCTGCGGTTCAATCATTAATCATCACTGGTGCGTTCGAGTCTGGTCAGTGGTGGCGATGCCTCACGCCTGTTGTAGATACAATATTCCAATGCCCCATATATCTTTGGTAGCGCTCTCTGACCGGCGACAACATGCATTTGAAAGGTAGGATCTCCTGAGGTGACGTTTCTTTATGTCGTGTAGTGTCATTCACTCTCCGGTATAACTGACTTTCTTAGAACAACCCTCAAACTCCTAGCTAAATGGCACTGTCCTCACATTATCGCCGGTGTACTAGGTTCCTCGACGCAATGGAAGGTCCATACATGGATTCTACGTTCTACCTTGCTGATCCCATGCTGCATTATTGTGCGACATGGGCTCACCGTTCGTTATTTTTTGTCCCATTTACACAATTATTTACATAACTGATTGCGCTCATACGTTGGGATCGCTTGTGAGTGCCCATAAATATGGTGTTTGAATAGACTTAGTTGTGGCAACAGGTCATGATCGCGACCCTATTGGCATACTGATCCAGTGCAGGCGACGCGCCTATATCTGTGGCGAACTTCTCTTTTCGTTCTTGCTCCGCTCTTTCATGTGCGGCGTCGCTCATTTCCTTTCAAGTGTTGATCATCCTCGGTTGCTATCGCACATGATTCACGACACCGCTCCAGCATCAGAATCACACATGCTTCTACTCATTGCGACGGAACAGTATATATATGGACTGCTCCCTACCTCTCTGCGCCGTGGCTTCCTGCTCAGAAGGTCCGACTTGACCAAGTACTATGCATACGGTCTCTGTGCTCCTTTTCTTGTCACTGCCCCTCTTTATTGTTGCGGATAGCCCATTTGGACGGTCGCGCTTCAATTTACGAAACGGTACAAGGATCAGCAAGCGTTACAGTCAAGTCGACTACCACGGGGGGTCAACCTTCCTAGAGTCAGTATCTCCTACGGCGGCCGGAGAGCTTATACTTAGTCTGGTGTGACCTTCCAGCGACTGGGATTTTTTCACGTCCACCGACCCGACGAAAGGATACGTGAACTATGTAGACAAAAACACAGCGGTATCTTCGGGGCTTGCTTACCTGCAATCCGACGGTGCGTATGTCCTCGCAGTTGACGACACCACCACTCTCCCTTCCGGGGCTCGTCGCAATTCGTGCGTTGCTTCTCTTTCATGATTTTGTTGAGGCCTACAATCAAATCCGTACCATTTTTAGCATCCGCATCTCGTCCAAGAAGACGTACAATGGCGGGCTCTTTATCGCTGACTTTTGGGCTATGCCGACTGGATGTGGTACGTGGCCAGCGTGGTGGTCAGTACTTCCGCTCTATTTACTCCTAAGCGCCAATGGTCTGTTGACTTCATATATGCAGGAGCGTTCGTTCTGGATCTGGCTGGCCTGCCGGAGGAGAAATCGACATTGTCGAAGGTGTGAACAATGCACACGCCAATCAGATGACGCTTCACACAGCTGGTCAATGCTACACCGATACCACCTGGGTTTCAGACGAGCGCACGACCGGGACGGTCCTGAGCACAAATTGTGCGAGCAGTAATGCTAACGACGAAGGTTGTGGATTTAGAGACAACAGGGCTACTAGCTTTGGTTCGGGATTCCAGGACGGACCCGGGGGCGTCTTTGCGCATTTGTGGACCAGTGATGGGATCACTGCCTGGTTTTTCCCGAGAGCAGAGATACCCGCGGACATTACTGCAGGACACCCTGATCCTTCATCCTGGGGGCCGGTACGTTCTTCGAGTTTCTTTATGCGCCTTTTCCCAATCTGACATCCCGGTCAACTTTGACCTAGCCTGTCGCAGCCTGGGGCTCAGCATCTTGTAACATTGCCGACAACTTCTACGATCACGTTCTAGTCTTGAACACAGACATCTGTGGGACATGGGCTGGTGTGTGCACACTTTTTATGTGTTCTCATAGATGGATTGAGGATGACCAATGCACGGATTTTCAGGCAATGCTGCTGGTAAGACAGCTAGCAACATTTATTTAACAATGGTTAACTCATAGCGAGTAGTGTACCAAAACTCTGGATGCCCGGGGACCTGTGCGAATGCAGTCGCCGATCCATCCCACTTTTCTAGTGAGCAGCAATGGATTCTCATCTATCTCGAAATCGTTTTGACCATCATTGCAGATGCAAAATGGAAGATCAATTACATTGCGGTTTATCAATGAAATGAAATGTCTTAAGGATGTATTGATGTCCTTTGCATCTCTTGATTTTTGAGTGCGAGCTCGTAGTTTCAGAGCTACAGCTGGTTGCGAGAGTGATGGTAGGTCATTCTACTAATCTGCCCCGGTTACTACAGATCCCCTACGCTTGTTGCAGACAGAATTCCTCTCTCCTATCGATTGACTGTCTCTTTGCCCCGATCCTGCTCATGCACAGACCAAGATCACATCGTTTTAGATTTGAAAAAGACAATAAAGTTCCACTTGTTACCATTATCATTGCATGCGCAGCGGTCATGATGATGCAATAGCAAGCCTCGAGGCCCGTATCCCATGTAGTCAGCTATCGATGTACAGTACCTCCTGCAGTGCCGCACTGACCCAATACAGGATGCAACAAATATATAGTTCTTTCGAAGTCCCCGGCCAGATAACGCCAAGTCCTCCAAATCTTGGCCTTTCGAGTTTTTTGATTTACTTGGTGGAAGAGGGATGAAGCTAATCAGTGACATGCATTAGCCCAACGGCATTGCGCCAGAACACGCAATGCGTTGGATTTATGGGCTTTTCAACAGACTATTTCAATGCAGCCATCGTCGATGGAGGGCAGTTCGTACACAGCCCCTTGACGAGCTTCCCACGATTTACCTCTCTTAAACGGTGCGCAACGTTGATAGATTTACCTCGCGACACATAAATTAACGTTTCAACGTTTCGGGCAGAAAATTTACCGCTTAGCTGATCTTCATGGCAGACGGTGCGGAACCTGGTTAGTTATGCACGCGTTTTCTTTCACAAGTGGAGATTGATGATCAGTACCTATTCGCGTCTCCGATGCGCGGCGTCAGCAGTACAGAAGCGAATCGGCGTGATCGGTGCCGGCGCGAATGGCCTTGCAGCCCTGCAAGTTCTGGGAGATACTCCCCAGGTGAAAGCAGGCTTGTGGAAGCTGACAGCATTTGAGCAGAGAGAAAAAGTTGGAGGGATATGGTACGTCTGTCCAGTCGAAAGTCTTTACTGAAAGCGTTGACTCACCAAACTGAGTGCCCTAGGCTTCCAGCACCACCCACTGACGATCCTCCCTACACGCCGCTGTATGACTCACTGTATACCAATCTGGCTCATCCCTTCCTGGCCTTCTCAAGCTACGGCTTTCCAGCGGGCACGCCCCTCTTCCCTACCGCCGCCATCGCGCACAAATACCTTCAGGACTACGCAACACACTTTGACCTTCTCGGCTACATCCAGTTCGACACGCGGGTCGAGGAGACGAGATGGGATGCTGAGAAGGCGGTCTGGAAGGTGAAGCTGTCCACGGGGGAGACGCAAGATTTCGACTTCCTCGTCGTGGCCAATGGGCATTATAGGAAGCCTCGATACCCTGATACCCCTGGCGTGAAGAAGTGGATCGACGAAGGGAAAGCGTTCCATTCGGCGTGGTACAGGCGTCCCAGTGAACTAGCACATCACAAGAAGGTGCTCGTGGTAGGCGGTGGACTGAGCTCACTGGATATCGTGGCAGAGTTGCGGACCGTGGCGAAGGAGATTCTGCAGTCCCTCGTAAGCGACACGTGGTGGGGAGGTAACCCGTACCCCCCGGACGCTGAGGGCTTCAGAAAAGTAGGAAAGGTGGCTGAGTATAAGGACAATGGAGTGGTGGTCTTCGAGGATGGGACGACGGAGTCGGACGTGGACTTTGTCGTCCTTGCGACTGGATTCGAGTTCGAGTTTCCGTTCTTCCCCTACGTCTCCAACACGGTGGCAAAGCCACTTTCTCAGCTCCCTGACCGTCTGCAGAATTCGACTTACCATCTCTACCCTCTCGCAAAACACCTGTTTCCGATCGCGACTGAGTATCCGGCACATTCCATCGCGTTCACGGGGCTGCCGAACCTAGTCGCGCCCCTGGGGTGCTCTTCGAGGACCAGGCGCGAGCCATCGTGCGCGTGCTCGAAGATCCGAGCGCGTTGGACGTCGAGGCGGAAAAAGGCGGTCATCGCGGAACGTGCGCGCGCGTTGGCAGGAGAAAAAGGGCGACAACAGTGCGCTGGATATTGCCAGGCAGTGGCTGAATTTCGCGCCTCACGAGCCCTTTGAGTATCGTGCCGAGTTGAATGAGTTTGCCGGCAGGAAATGGGAACCCTTCGAGGGCGAGGTCGAGAGCTGGGATCGGAAATTCGAGCTGCGCGACGCATGGAATGATGTCACTCGCCGTGGGGAAGGGGAGACATGGATAAAGGGCGTCGGAGAAAATGGTATACAGGACTGGGTGGATGTGTGCAGGCGATTGTTGAAGAGCCACGAGGAGAAATGAGCCCTGGAAAAGAAGCCATAAAACTCGTCACGATTTGTATGCAGTGTTTTATGGTTTGAAGTGAGATCGCGATTGCGGAACATGCAATCGTCCTAGATATGAAATCTGGAATCCTGAGAGTGGTGCAAGGAGGTCCAGGGGGGTTACATAGCAATGCATTGCAAAAAATGACCATGAGGAGATGTGACGCATGCCGTTCAAAACTGTAAATCTATGTTAAATAAATGACATACGTAGAGTACGACGCACACGCGTCACGGTGGCGGATCTGCTCAGAAGAGACCGTGAGCGTCAAGCGAGGGCTTGAATACAGGATCCGTAAAGCCTTCTAGTCACACGAAGAAAAAAGGACAGCTCGATTCTAGCCCAGAGCACACTTGGAAGGACCGAGAAGACTTGGGAGATGAAGCCGGCATGATGCGTGTGCACTCGGCGGTCAGGCCTCAAGGGCAAGTGACACGTTAGATGGATATGCTGGGTTTTTTACGAGTGCATTGAGGCAGCGGTCTACGATACTTACGCTTCGGAAAGACTGACTGTGAAGCATGTTGAACAAAAAACAAGACGAGAGCAACTCGACTTACGCACGTGATAAATGTCACGTGCGTGGGTACCTTTCTAAGTTAGTAGTTTCTGTGGCTGACGAATGACGCGGACGACCGAGCCTTAGCTGAGCACCCTACAAGTCACATCTCGCCCGACCATCTCAAACTGCTTTCTCATTGATACCCCCACCATCGTTCACGCATTCTTGGAAAATGACAGATGTAACTGGAATACCTCTATTGAGCGGGCCACCGCCCATTCCCAGCCATTCCAGAGCGGACATCAGCTGCAGGAAGTGTAACAAAGAGTTCAATATTCTGTTCACGCGCGCGAGGCGTTGTAATCATTGCGGTAAGTTCTGTTCCTGTTAGATCGTAGGCCTTCCGTCGTACGACGAGACTTCTGGTACGTCGCAGGGTACTCCTATTGTTCATCGTGCACGGATTACCAGGCTCTCATGCCACGAACCGGCTCGGACTCTGGATATCAAGCTATGCCAGTCTGCGCGTTCTGCATTGAGAATCTTAACAGTAAGTACATGCGTCGCGATGTTGTTTCTCCATTGACCTTGACCAGTGCGTGCGCACAGTTACGGCTGGAAGTAAAGCGTACATGAAGAGCTTGTCCCTTGCTAGGCTAAGGAAATACGTGAACGCATATAACATCAAGGTCGACGGCGTCCTCGAGAAAGACGAGTTAATCGCGAGGATTATTCTATCTAGAGTAAGCAGGGCATTTCTGTTATTGTCATTATCATTGGTTGTAAGTCTGCAATTCGTGTCTTAGAGAAACAATGGCTGCTTGCCACCGGCCAATGAGGTACGGATGTTTTATCGACAGTGAGAGTATGCTGGATTTTACCTAGCGTTATCAGGAGTTTTACAGGCGATACTCGGTTCCATCCCGACAATCAGGTCGTCCGAGAGGATTATTCAGTCGTGACAGACCTCCTCCGCAGACGTCGGCACCACGACCTCCACAACAGGCTAACCCTTCCTCCGGTTTTGCGCGTCCTGATCTTGACCCTTCGTACAGGCAGCAGCAGGCCCCACCACAGCGACAAGGTCCTAGACCGCAAGCACAGCAACAACACACCCAGTCCTCGACGCGATCAGCTCCATATTCCCCACGACAGACTCCACCACCTACTCATTTCCCGCGACCACGATACGCGCATGATCAAGACTCACCTGGGCCTCATACACGCCCAAATAGCACTCACCCGTCTGCGAACACCCAGGGAGCTGCATCGGGGCGCTTGGGGCCGTCCCGCCCAGTTTCCGCAGCGCCTACTGTCCCAGCGTCAATTCCAACGCTCGAACAGTTGCTCGATATGACCGAGGATGCTGTGTCTAAATTGTCCATAGGGACGCTCAAGAGCGTGTTATTCCAGAATCATGTGAACGCTGGGCTGATATTGGAGAAGAGCGACCTTGTCACGAAGGTGCGCGCGCTTGTCGAGGACGAGCGACGTGAGCGGGAACGGGAGGCCGCTCTTCGGGCCAGGGAGGAACAGGACATTATTGATCGGCAGCATGCGATGATGGAAGAGCACAGAGAGAGGGAGGAATCGATGCGTCAGCAGCGGGAAGCGAGGGGACAGGAGGAACAGGCTGCTAGTGCGGATGGGAATAATACTGTTGGGGGAGACCAGGGTCACATTGTGCGTAGTGGGGCAGCAGAGGCAGATGGTGGCCTTGATAACTCCGGTGAGGAAACAAATTCAGAACGCGTCAAGGCCAAGACGTCTAATCACCTCGGAGGGCCGAGCCTGGCGGGGTTGGAGCGGAACGGTTTGTGTGTTATATGTCAGGACGAAGAGGCGAACATTGCCATTGTGGATTGCGGGTGCGTGCCCTTCACTCCGGGCGATCGATCGTGGCTGACCCTACTCATCCTTAGACACCTCGCCATGTGCCGCGGATGCTCTGAACTCGTGATGACTTCGTCTCGCGAGTGTCCGTTATGTCGGACTCGTATCGTAACGGAGGCACGACTACTGCGCATCTTCAAGACCTGATAGCCTTTCTGTCGCTGCTGCCGCTATGCACTCTCACTTTGTCGACTGACCCCTCTTTTGCCTGACTCGCCTCTCGTATCGTGGTCTTGGACCTGATGAGCGTTGGGGTAGCTTTGCGTAGTTCTAAGGTGTTTAAATGTGTAGCTGCCATTCAATCATTAGAGTGTAGGATTTCACATGTGTATAATGCGGGAAGAGAATTGGCGCCATCTTCGTGGTGCGGGCCCGCAATCCGAGATCCTTCATTCTGGTGCAAATTTGTATTTAGCCGGATTCATCGCAGAACACGAATTTGAATTAATTCTGTGATCATCTGAGAAGGTCCGTGCGCAGAGAGTTGGGCGAGCGTTGACGATGAACAAAGCATCAATTGGAGGCTCGACCTAGGACTTGGATTTTGTGGTGGTACTTCGGTGGAATGGGTTGCGGCTCGAGTCGCCTGGGCGAGTCCTGGTTTCGTTGATGAAAGCATCGACGGCCGCGCGCCAAATCGGGTCGAGGTCATGTGCGAGGCGCGTCGCGTCATGGGAGGCACGATGGTCCTCGAAGCCCCTGTTCCAGGCGGAGTGTCCGTTCCAGGTTGTCCATCATCCGTTCACTATAAATTCCCCCCGATTTTACCCAATACCTTCCTCATCGCCCTTCTTCGCCTTCGCTTTGCTTCGAGTGCCTTTTCAACACCTCCCTTCTACCATTATCCACCATGTCCAACCAGAGCATCCCGAAGGTCCAGAAGGCCGTCGTCGTCGTCTCCCCCAACGAGCCTATCCAGGTCCGCAATGACTACCCCGTCAGGCAGCCCCAGGACCTCGAGCCTGGCGAGTGCCTCGTCAAGATGCACTGCACCGGTGTCTGCCATACCGACCTTCATGCCCGCAAGGGAGACTGGCCTCTCGCGACCAAGTTGCCCCTCGTTGGCGGTCACGAAGGTGTTGGCGAGATCATCGCTATCGGTGAGCATACCGCCAACTCCCCTGTCAAGGTTGGCGACCGTGTCGGCATCAAATGGCTCGCCGACTCGTGCTTGCAGTGCGAAATTTGCCGCAAGGGTCTTGAGCAGAGTACGTCGATCTTAACCGATCCTTGTTAATCGCAGATGCTGACGCTCGAGATTAGGTTGCCAGAAAGGCAAGTTGAGCGGGTACACCATTGATGGAACCTTCTCTCAATACGTCGTGCGCACCCGCTTCCCTCCGTTTAGGGATTACCCGAGCATATTCTCACCCCACTTCTTTCTGAAGGTCTCCTACACCGCCCATGTCACTCCGATCCCGGAGGGTCTCGACAGTGCTGAGGCTGCTTCTATCTTGTGCGCTGTAAGTCCCGTCCGATTTCATCTCTCCTTATCGTTTTTACACGAGAAATGCTGACCCTGGCACTTCAGGGCGTCACGACATACCGCGCGCTCAAGTACAGCCAGACCCACATCGGTGATTGGGTCGTCATTCCCGGTGCCGGTGGAGGTCTCGGCCATCTTGGTTCGTCATATCTCATAATCTTTTCCATCGCATTAGAATAGCTGAACATGATATGCTCGCAGCCGTCCAATACGCCGTCGCAATGGGCCTTCGCGTCGTCGCTATTGGTTCGTCGTTTCTGCCCTTCAGACTATATCAGACTTTAATCAGACTTTAATTCCTTCTCTGGAATTCAGATACGGGCAAGGACAAGAAGGATCTCTGCTTGAAGCTGGGTGCCGAGAGGTGGATTGATTTCCTGGAGAGCAAGGACATTGTGAAAGATATCAAGGCTGCCACGGACGGGCTCGGCCCGCACGCCGCCATCATCACCGCCGCTAACGTGAGTCATTCTACGTCATCTATTTTCGGTTATCTTATTTTATCATCCTCATCGCGATCTTTCTCGATCTGCATCTCTTTTTGTTTTGACTCGCAGGGCTCCGCGTACGAGCAAGCCGTCAACTACCTCCGCGAAGGCGGCACCCTCATGGCCGTTGGCCTCCCCGCGAAGGCGCAACTTAGCGCATCCGTCTTCTGGACCGTCGTCAAGAGCATCAGCATTCTCGGCTCCTACGTCGGGTGAGCCTTTTTTTCGCCGTACATTCCTGAATCTATCCTGACGGATGGACGAACGAAATGCTGATTCGGTATTCCTCCATTCAACAGCAACCGCCAGGATGCGCGCGAGGCCATCGCCATTGCTGCCGCGGGCAAGGTGAAGTGCCACTACGTGCTCAAACCCCTGGACCAGTTGAAAGAGTGCGTCTTTCACCCCTCCCGTCTCTCGCTATTCTCTCATCCGACTGACCTGTTTTCCATCGAACAGCGTTTACGAGGGCATGGAAGCCGGCAACGTCGTCGGTCGCGTCGTCCTCAGCATGGACTAGAGCACTTCGCGTCTCCTCATTCCCCTCCTCATCTCTCCGGATCATTTATCGCGCAAAAGCTAGGTTTTGTTATATCTTCTCGATATCGATAGAAGCCTCCGCTATGTCCTCTCTTTTTTGTTTACCCCATTCCCCCGTCTATTCCCTCTGCTCGCACCAAGTTTTTTGTTTTTCTCCTCCGCAATGTAGGATCGCCCGGTTGTCGTTGTCTTTGTACGTGTCCAGTAGCAGTAGCAGTAGCAAAGTAAGTAGTGTCACAAAATGAATTGTACTCACCGCCGCAATAAAAAAAAGTAGCTGTATACCGCCGGAACATGTGCTTCTTTGACGTTTGAAAATTTGAACTTTGAATATTGAACCTTGAGATCTTTTCTCTTCGTGTCGCGCCCAATCATCATAGTGTTGTATCGGAGTGATGCTCATGGACAAACTCGTCGATATTGGGTTTTCCACCACCATGTAGGCCTCGTCCGTTCCGCAAGTGTTCTACGTCCGGGTCATTCCCGACCATGCGCACCGAAATCATGACGAGAGCGTCCTCAAAACAAGCCGAAACAGGAACATCGTTCAAAACAAGTTCGATAACATGACGATACTACGTAGCAACAGACACAATCTCAGCGCACTCCAAGAAACAAACTCGCCATCCCCCCCCACCCATCATAAACAATACAGATGAAGATAAGTTACAAGAAACATTAAGCCATATCACACCGACCCCCGAATTTCGGGCACCTTCTCTATTATCTAAAATCTCCGCGTAAATACCAGCGGCATGCGAACCGGGCTGAACAGTCGAGCAAAGAAGCCGCGTCAGCACACCTTCGAAGGCAAACACCACAGGAGGAGAGAAAGAGAAAGACGGGAGAAGGGGGGGAGAGATGAAGTGACGCACGTCATCGTCAGCCCAGGCTTCACGTTGAATATGCGCGCTTTGCGCTCCTCGAACGTCTCCCCGGCGAACTGGGGCTCCTCCTTGATCGACACCTTGTAGCGCGACATGAGCATGGTCAAGATTGCTATCCCTTCCGTCTCAAAGAACCTAAGTACAGGGGGGGGAAAGAGGTGACAGGATACGAATCAGCTAGAACGATGCCGGCGGGAGGATCGTGGATCGTGGAATCCTGGACTCACCGGCGGCCTAGGCATGCGCGCGCTCCTAGATCGCGATCGGACATGGTTGAGTCACACTGTGAACGTCTACACACGAAAAACACCCTACGCACCCTGACTGAAAGGTAAGAACGCGTCCCGCGGCCAGTCCTCGAGAAACCGCTCCGGCTTGAACGTGTGCGGGTCCTCCCAGTATCGCGCTGTCCCCACAATCAGCCTTTGAGCCTCACAATCATGCAAGTGAAGTGGGGTAACCGTACGATTATAATGCAAGCCTGGGGTATGGATCACGATGTTGGTGTCCTGCGGCACGGGAATAGTGATCTTATCGCCGTTGATGTTGCTCACGACCAGGGAGGTGTCTTCGGCGCTAAATTTCGGGATGCCATTTACCTGCAATGTCACATGTACAGTAGTGAGGCTAGTTGGAGGTGCAAAGTCGAACATACAGCAGGGAACATCCGAAGGGTTTCGTAGTACACACTGCCAGAGGGGTTAGTGTCAGATCCCGTGGACACAACTGATGGACGTACGCCATGGAGTATGTGAAGAGGGGCATTTCCTCGTACGTCTGTGATGACATGCAATGTCAATGTCAGAAAGTGTGATGGAGTGACGGGGTGGGCGTACGGGAAGCCTGTTAGGATCGGGCATCAGACTCTTGATCGATTGATACAGGCGCTCCTGTTTGTCGGCGTGAAGCGCGAGCAATGCAAAAGTATAGCAGAGGGTATGCGCCGTCGTCTAGGTTGGAGATCAGTGAATCTCTTTGCAACCTACTGGTTTCAAAGCACTTCTACCTCGTGTCCAGCAATGAGGAAAATGAATATATTTCCTTCAATTCGTCGAAGCGTAAGACCAATGGGGTTGAAGGAAGTAAGAAAGTCTGTCTGGACGTACCAACGAGCTCAGAATCGGTCAGCTTGATCTCTTCACCTGAGACGTCGTCGCTGGCGTCCAACAAGCTACTGAACAAATCGTACCTCTCCTCTTTCTTCTCTGATGTCCTGCGGTCGTGGATCATCTCTAGCATGTATTGCTATGATACCGTCAGCGTTACAAAATCGAAGAACTTTCAGAACATGACATAAGAAAACGCACTTCGATCTCCTGGAAAGCCAGCCGGACGTGTCTAAGGTGTTTGGTAGCCCCCATCGCCCAATCAGGAAAAATGAGCTTGAGGAAAATTTCCGACGACATGGTGTGCAAAGCGTCTCGAAAGGTGAGTTGGTGACCCAGTGGAAGCTTCATGTCGTCTGTCCATGAAATTCTCCTGCCAAACCCTGAAGTCAAGATCAGCGAAGTGAACAAATCTGCAATAAAAATAAGCGACTCGCCTGCGACACCTATCACGAAGAGAGCGATCTGTCACAGTCATAAGTAACAAACACTCGGAGAATGGATCTGTGAAGAAACTTTACAGGAAGAGTGATGTCGATGCAATGGTCTGTCGAGATTTCAGCCTCGTTCTTCCAGACATTATCAAACATGTCGATCATGATTCTGACTGTCTCGTCCCAAACCAACTTATTATTTTTCTGTTCATAGCATAGATCTACATTACTATTCCTCATCAGCAGGTGCAACATTTCAGTGGACACACCTCGGAGAAAGCAGGCGCTGTGATTTTTCTGTATCTCTTCCACTCTTCGCCCTCTGAAGCAACAATGTTGCGCCCGAAGAACTGCAATATTCTATATTGATTGACCGGCTTAGGGAAGCGTGCACGGTATGTAGTAACTTCCTATTAAAAGAACAGCAATGAATAGCAGACGAATTAGGGACATCAAGAGTTATAATTACCTTGATCGCATCAGCGTCCGCTAGGTAAATAGTGGTACGCGCGCGGGGCCACACGCTAATCTAAATTTCAAAGGAGACTCATCAGATAAAGGGTAGGCGCTCCAACGTCCGGTTTGGGAGATGCACTCACGACACTGAACGCATCCCAGCCGGCATTATCAAAATCTACAGTTTCAGGGCATAGGTCAAACAGAAAGCTCAAGACCATATCCAAGACGGTATATTGAACATACATACCTTGGAACTTATTCGTCCATAACCAATTCCTTCCCATAGCTATTGGACGGATGCGGGGTACGATGTTTCCGAGTAAGCTCGACGGACTGATGAGTACACGGGCGCCGGGAAGGTTCCTGAAGGTATAACCGCTTAGTATCTTAGCAGGCGAGCGGGATAAAAATGACGCACCCAATGTTTCGAACAGCTTTTCGGAACTCCAAGAGCAATTGAAGGACGTAGAGCGTCACAACGCTCGCGAGCAGATAGAAAACTGTCTGTAGCATGGCGCCGGGCGTGGAATCCAATATTGTTATACGGCGAAAACAAAGTCGAAGTTGTATGTTATACTTATAGCAAGGTGTAGATGGTAGGAAGAACGACACTTCAATGATGGCGAGAGGGTTAAGTATAGAAATCTGGCAAGTCAGGGCCGCCGCGGATGACTGTCTTTAGGAACTGCTTGTCAAATTCGGGACAACAAGGGACAACCGCCATATGCACTCCCCGGCATGCCCGAAATGAAAAAGAAACTCAACTTGCATAACAAAAACTCATGATTCATTTAGAGGACCATAAAGCAAGATATTCAAGAAATCTTTTCTCATATGTAGGTTGTGCTCTCTAGATTCTCAGTCTTGACTTGTGATTTATGGAAAAGTCATGAAACAGCGTCAGAGCAGAGTCTGTTGAACGGCCAAAAGCAGACATAGACGATCCGAAACCAGCGGGTGCAAAATTTCACACTCAGCGAACCATGCATTTGAACAGCAGTCATATTTGCTGGAGGCAGACACTGTCACGCCCGACCGCCCGCCCCCTCCCCCCGCGGAATGTGAGCTTGAGCTTGACGTTCTAATTCTCAGAATTATAGCCACTCCACATTCACTTGTGGCACAAGTGGCAGCGGCGAATCACCAGCCAATTTGGCCTGTCTTCCATTGCAGTTGTTCTGGGTGTAAGTTCACTGCGCTGTCGCAGTGAGCGGCTCCATGTGGCCAGTGTACTCCAAACCACGATCTACATCCTCTCCCCGACAGATCATACAATATCGTGGCTCTACTTATTCCGGCGATGCCTCGGCCGGGCCGCAGCGTGAGGGCGGACCATCATCGCGATGCGCTCATGAGTTACGCGAACGAACGGAATCCGCAATGTGTGGGGTGAAGTTGGTGAATACGAGCATAACAGACGCTCCTAGATCTACCACAATAATGCTCACGGCTGAGCACATGTCACTTACTAAAGTATACCGAGCCTGCACTTAAACTCGACCAGTCGACCCGAGAGAACGCTCATTCTCCATCTTCGCAAGTCCTTCGACCCGCCTCAACCAGCCGTATGCGGATTTCCCTGTTTTGCGATTTATTCGACCGAACAATGAGATTATGGAGATTCGGGTGAATACCCCGCCCGCGCATGTCTTGCCTTCGCCCCATCTAACTGTTCAGAGAAATGCTGAAATTTCAAGTATCATCGGCAAATACTTTAATAACTTGTGCAGGTGGTGAATAATGCTCAAACACCATCGTCGGTGCACTGATATTGGATTTCCCACGATCATGTAGGCCTCATCCGTTCCGCAAGTGTTCCGAGCCCGAATCACTTCCGAACATGCGCACCGAAATCATGGCGAGAGCTTCCTCAAAACAGGCCGGAACAGGAACATCGTTCAAAACAAGTTCGATAATATGACGATACCACGTACCAACAGACACAATCAGCGCACTTTAAGGAACAAGCTTGCTAACCACCCGTATGCCAACACACCAAAAACACTACAGATAAAAGAACAAGAAACATTCAGCCAGATCACACCGACCCTCGGATTTCGCGTTCCTTCTCTGCTAAATGATGACTTATCGACCCCGGCCCGCACCGACACCGTATGCAAACATCTAACATCTGCGCGTAAATACCAGCGGAATGCGAGTCGGACTGAACAGTCAAGCAAAAGAGCCACATCAGCACATCTTCGAAGGCAAACACCACAGAAACAGAGAAAGACGGGAGAAGGGGGCGAGAGGTGAAGTGACGCACGTCATCGTCAGCCCAGGCTTCACATTGAATATGCGCGCTTTGCGCTCCTCGAACGTCTCCCCAGCGAACTGAGGCTCCTCCTTAATCGACACCTTGTAGCGCGACATGAGCATGGTCAAGATTGCTATCCCTTCCGTCTCAAAGAACCTAAGTGCAGAAATAAAAAGAGGCGATGCGTGCGAGTCAGCCAGAACGATGCCGGCGGGTGAAGCATGGATCATGCAAGTCGAATCATCCTGGACTTACCGGCGGCCTAGACATGCGCGCACTCCTAGATCGCGATCGGTTGAGACACACTGTGAACGTCTAGAACGAGAAACGCCCCACGCACCCTGACTGAAAGGTAAGAACGCGTCCCGCGGCCAGTCCTCGAGAAAACGCTCCGGCTTAAACGTGTGCGGGTCCTCCCAGTACCGCGCTGTCCCCACAATCAGCCTTTGAGCCTCACAATCATGCAAGTGAGGAAAGGTAATCGTACGATTATAGTGCAAGCCTGGGGTATGGATCACGATGTTGGTGTCTTGCGGCACGGGAATAGTGATCTTATCACCGTTGATGTTGCTCACGGCCAACGAGGTATCTTCGGCGCTAAATTTCGGGATGCCATTTACCTGCAATGTCACATGTACAGCGGCGAGGCTAGAGGGAGGTGGAACGTGGAACGTGGAACGTACGGGAGGAAACATCCGAAGGGTTTCGTAGAACACACTGCCAGAGGAGTTAATGTTAGCCTTTGCGGACACAACTAGCGGACGTACGCCATGGAGTAGGTGAAGAGGGGCATTTCCTCGTACGTCTGTGATGACACGCAATGCCAATGTCAAGAAGTGTGATGGTGTGATGAATTGGACGTACGGGAAGCCTGTTAGGATCGGGCATCAGACTCTTGATCGATTGATACAGGCGTTCCTGTTCGTCGACGTGAAGCGCGAGCAATGCGAAAGTGTAACAGAGAGTATGTGCCGTCGTCTAGGACAGAGATCAATCAATCAATCAATCTGCAGTCTACTAATTTTAGAGCACTTCTACCTCATGTCCGGCAATGAGGAAAATGAATATGTTTCCTGGAATTCGTCGAAGGGTAAAATAAATGGGGTTGAATGAAGCAAGAAAGTTTGTCTGGACGTACCAATGAGCTCAGAGTCGGCCAGCTTGGTCTCTCCATCCGAGACATCCTCGCTGGCATCCAACAAGCTACTGAAAAGATCGTACCTTTCCTCTTTCTTCTCCGACGTCCTGCGCTCGCGGATCATCTCCACCACATATTGCTACGACATCGTTAGCATTAAAAAATTGAATAAAGAACATGACGTAAGAAAACACACTTCGATCTCCTGGAAAGCCAGCTGGACGTGTCTAAGGTGTTTGGTAGCCCCCATCGCCCAATCAGGAAAAATGAGCTTGAGGAAAATTTCCGACGACATGGTGTGCAAGGCGTCTCGAAAGGTGAGTTGGTGACCCAGTGGAAGCTTCATGTCGTCTGTCCATGAAATTTTCTTGCCAAACCCTGAAGTCAAGATCAGCGAAGTGAACAAATCTGCAAATAGAACAAGCGACTAACCTGCGACGCCTATCACGAAGAGAGCGATCTGTCACAGTCATAAGTAACGAACACTCGGAGAATGAATCTGTGAGGAAACTTCACAGGAAGAGTGACGTCGATGCAATGGTCTGTCGAGACTTCAGCCTCGTTCTTCCAGACGTTGTCAAACATGTCGATCATGATTCTGACTGTCTCGTCCCAAACCAACTTGTTGTTTTTCTGTTCATAGCATAGATCTGCGTTGCTATCCCTCATCAGTAGATGCAACGTTTCGGTGGACATACCTCGGAGAAAGCAGGTGCTGTGATTTTTCTGTATCTCTTCCACTCTTCGCCCTCTGAAGCAACAATGTTGCGCCCGAAGAACCGCATTACTTTGTATTGATTGACCGGTTTAGGGAAGCGGGCACGGTACGTAGTAACTTCCTATTAAAACAACAACAATGAATAGCAGTTGAATTAGGGATATCAAGGGTTGTAGTTACCTTGATCGCATCGGCGTCCGCTATGTAGATAGTGGTACGCGCGCGGGGCCACATGCTAATCTAGATTTTAAAGGAGACTCATGAGATAAATGGTAAGCTCTCCGACGTCCGGTTTGGGAGATGTCCTCACGACACTGAACGCATCCCAGCCGGCATTATGGAAGTCTACAGTTTCAGGGCACAGGTCAAATAGCAAGCTCAAGACAGCATCCATGACGGTATATTGAACATACATACCTTGGAACTTATTCGTCCATAACCAATTCCTTCCCATAGATATTGGAAGGATACGGGGTAGTACGATGTTTCCGAGTAAGCTCGACGGACTGATTAGTACACGGGCGCCAGGATGATTCCTGAATGCATGACCGCTTGGTGTACGGGCGAGCGGGCGATACAAATGGCACATACCCAGTGTTTCGAACAGCTTTGCGGAACTCCAAGAGCAATTGAAGGACGTAGAGCGTCGCAACAGACGCGAGGAGATAGGAAATTGTCTGTATCATGGCGCAACTTTGTAACAAGGCACAAATGCAGTCGACGATGTATGTATATATAAAGGTGGCGAGGGTAGGAAGAACGACGGCTCAGCGGCCAGATTGTCCAAGGACAGAAGGATTATAGAAATCCAGTAAGTCAGCGGCCGCCGCTGAAGTGCGGTCTTTACATAGGATTGCTTCCCTTGAGAATCAGATCTTGTCAAAAAATCGGGTCGACAAGGAACATGCCATACGCACTTACCGGCGTGCCAGAAGTGAAAGAAAAACTCGACTTCCACCGGAAACTTACATGAAACCTCATGATTCATTTAGAAGATCGTGGAGCAAGATAGTGAAGAAAGCTCGTCTTGTATTTAGTCTTGGTCTTGACTTGCGATTCGGGGAAAAGTCTTGAGATGAGCGTCAGAGTCTGGAAGGTTGTGCGCAAGTTGTGCGGCGAAAAACATACATATCATAGATGATCCAGAACCGGTACGAAATTTCATACTCAGCGAACCACGCCTTGAATACGGCAGAGTTTATTCACTGCCAGTTCTTTGAGTGAGCCCGACTCGTTATGGGTGGATTCCGCATAGCTAAATAGGTCCAAACGCGGCCGTTCGCACAGACGCTCGCCGACCCGATGCGTGGCGGCATCGACAGGAAAATGTACGGGAAGTAGGGAAGGAGAGCAGACGGTTACTAGAATGTACACGGATATCTATGCAGAGCAAGAACACGACCAGTCAGTGAAAAAGGACAGATTATCGGAGTGAGGAAAAGAGGGCACCTTCCCAGGCAGAACAAGAACACGATAAGGAGGGCACAAACGTGAAATATGTTTGTATTGGCTGACTACGCTATAATAATAGCTCAGGCAACAAACGCGCAGAAATGTATCTGTCCAATGGCACATGGTTAGCGGATGCAACGTCGTCGAAGACGCCGTGAAGCGTTCGAGTGGAAAAGCATGTGCTCAACGGAGAGCTGAGATAAGTGTGAGTGCTGGATGGAGAGCGTATGTAGTGCGCGCAGTATTAGCGCGGCTTACGGGTTGAAGTACTTCGGGAAAACTGGTGTGACTAAAAATTTTAAACAGCGTTAAACATCCCCAAATTTGCTGGAGCAGACCCATGGAGAATGTGCTTGGGAAGTCAATCTCGTTCTAATTCTCAGAATGACGGCCAATCTACATTCATTCGTAGCACAAGCAGCAGTGGCGAATCACCAGCGTATCTGGCCTGTCTTTCATTGCAACTGGGCATCCTGGGTATAGACACTGCTGTACTGTAGCAGTGAGCGGATCCATGTGTACTCCAAACCGTGATCTACGTCCTCTTCTGGACTGATCATACAATACGGTATCTTCATTCCGGCGATGCCTCGGCCGCAGCGTGAGGACGGGCAGTCATCGCGATGCGCGCCTGGAAAATGCACGGGTTACGCGAGCGGACAGAAGCCGCGATGTCGGACGATGTGTAGGGTGAAGTAGGTGTCTACGAGCGTGACAGATGCTCCTAGATCTACCATGACAATGCTCACGGCTGCGCAGGAGTAGGGCCGAACTCAATACGAGAGCAGAATCAGTAGTTGAGCGCGACGAAGCCTACACATGTCACTTACTAAAGTGTACCGGCGCTGCATTTAAACTCGACCAGTCGACCCGAGAGAACGTTCATTCCCCATCTTCGCAAGTCCTTCGACCCGCCTCAACCACTGGATTACCTCGTCTGTCTGCGGGCTGGATCCGGGAGTATAGCCCAGATGGTCGACCAGCGCCACCTCCACTGCCCTCGCGTGGTCAAGCAATCTCCGATCCACAAACCCCCTCATCACTGTCGTATATGCAATTAGCACAGGCGCATCTGCCCTGCGCGCCCTGATGCTCTTGATGAAATCATGTCTCAAAGAATCTGTCCCTCCAACTCTCTCCTCCTCACTCTCCCTTTCGCCCCCGTCGAGCGTGGCGTCGTGGTGCGCGACCGAGCGCCGCTCGCGGATCTGGTTGAGTAGATCGAGCGCCGTCTGCGGATTTCCCTGTTTTGCGATTTGTCCGACCAGAACAATGAGATTGTGGAGATTCGGGTGAATTCCCCGCGCGCGCATGTCTTCTAAAACGCGGACCGCGCGCTCGAGTTCCTGGAATCTGCAAAAAGCCTCGATGAAGCCGGTGAAGTGAGCCGCGCTAAACGCCTCTACGGGCGCGATGACAGGACCAGTTGATGGAGTCGGGGTCGGCGAAGGAGAGTGCATGTAGCGGTGTATGGGTACATCTATTGGGATCGTGCACATGGCGAGCAATTTGTTGTAAAGGCTTACGAGCTGTCTCAATGTCGCACAGTGATTTACGAGGGCGTTCCATACAATCGCAGAATGGTAGGACATCGGCCACAGTTTGTCCGGCATATTGAATGTCGTCGTGATCACCCATGCCGGAAGGCGCCCCTCCTTCGTTTTGCGTATGCGCATATGCGGTGGAAAGTTCTGCCTCTTAGGCAACAGCTGTAATACGTCCTCCTGCGGCACGCTGATCATATGAAAGAACTTCTGAAAGATATAGAGAACGTCGGTATACTCCTGCCGATGAAAATGATGGAGGAGTTCGGCGTGCTCGACGACGGAAATCGCTGTTCGAGAGAAACGGAAGGCACGCGTGCGGAGGAGATTGATAGCATGCCCACCGCGCCGATTCAGCTTATAAGCATCGAAGAAAGCGGCGAGCTCGCGGGCCGAAGGGGGGTAGTCTGATGTAATTGCGCGCTTTAGCATACGGAGAGCGATGGCGAGATTATTTTTGATAGACTGGGAACGAGAAATGGCAGGCAAAGGTAGAAGGCTAGCAGCGGGAGGGCCAGGGAGGCTCTTCTTGGCCGGCTCAAGAACACGACCCTTGACCATGTCCTTCACAGACGCAGCAGCAGCATCAAAGCCTTTGGCTTCGAGCTCGCCTAGCACGTAAGAGTAGGTATAACCAGTAATGCCGATGTTGTGTTGACGAGCTGCTTTCAGAAGGTTGAACGCTTCCTCCGGTCGCCTGGCTGTGCAATGAGTCCTGATGGCTACGCTCCACCATCGCTTCCTGCTATCGTTTCCTCTGAGGTAGGAAAACGAACCGCCTGACTCTTTCCGCCCCTCGCAGTAGGTTCGATCCGCTTGTGAGAACTCCTCCAAGAATCTCATAGTGACCGCTGGCTCTGCTAACCGCGCCATGAAACCGATAACCAGAGGTGCAATTCTTCGAGCGTAGCCTTTCTCCGCTGAGATAACGGCAAAGGCATAGATGGTAGGAATGTCGATGCGATTGCTAAAGAAGAGGTGGCGCGTAATAGTTGCGAAGTTCCCCGTGAGTTTTTTGCTGACGGGGGGAATGAGAGACCACCAATTGGAAAAAGCACGCGTACGATCAGGAAAGTGTGGTTGTTTCAAAATGTTTTCAGCGGCATGGTAGTAGAGGTAGTGGGGTTCAATGGGTACGCCCATCTCGACCAGCTCTGCACGCACCAAATCTGCTTCTTTGAACTGCCTATTCTTGACCAGACGCAAGATCGGAGCGCCAAACCCTAGTGTCTCACCAGCAATAGCCACATTCTCGGCCGAGACGTCTTTAGTTAGTATCTTGATTGCGGTGTATTCTCCCGAATAATCTTCAAAGAGAGTATTATCTGGTGGTGTAGCGATATATGGGATGTCGCGGAGTGCTTTCATAGCAGGTGTGTCCTCCCTGCGAACCATCAAAGACGTGCTAAAGCTTTTTGGAAAGACAGGTATCCAGTTTGACGTCCGCCATAGCAGAGAGTGAAGTCGAGAGGGAATACGACCGAAGGCATGCGGCACCAACGCCGTCATGAAAAGCCTAGCGGTGGCTGAAGAAGCTGACCTCCTGTTGGCAAACGGAAACTGTTAGCATATGTTCGGTACATAGATCTCTGGCGATGGAAGCTGGGGAACGCACTGCTAGGAAAGCAACCTGGAAGTTCTCGCGTAGGTGGTAACTTGTCACGCCAAGTGCTTTGCGCCGTGACCTCCTTTCGTCACGCCTTTGTCAGTGTTCGCACACCTCTCTTGTTGGGAACCTGTTTGTTTGCATAGTACCCGCCTCACCGTCCTGCTCTCGACCAGCCTGTGTCCATCTTATAGGATTGCCACGAAGGTCAAACGCGCACATAATGGAATCTCCTAAACGCACCGCGTCTCCTTCGCCATCGTCCGACGCAAAGCGTATCAAACTCACCGTGCAGCCACAAAACCAAGGTGCTTCACCTGTTGACCCCGAAAACGCGCCCGGAAAGCGTAGCGAGCTTGAACCGATACAAGGCGGTGATATAGGGAACCTCCCAAACGAATCCGCGTCGAAACCGGGCCCAGAAAATGGTGGGAAAGTGAAGGTACAGGGCGAGGGTGAGGAGGAACCAGCTGATGTAGACATGGGCGATGCAAATGAAGAGGAGGCCGAGTCAGGAGAAGAGAATGACGAAGAGGACCCGGCGCAGCTTGAAGCCAACAGACAGAGACTTGAGGAACAAGCCCGAAAATACCTTGCAGCGCAGACACACGAAGTTATCATCCCCTCATACTCGGCTTGGTTTGACATGTCGAAGATCCATCCTGTCGAGCGACGCGCACTGCCCGAATTTTTCAATTCTCGGAATAGGTCCAAAACCCCCGCCATTTACAAAGATTACCGAGACTTCATGGTCAACACTTACCGTCTCAGACCAACAGAATACCTCACGGTTACAGCCTGCCGACGAAACTTAGCAGGCGACGTATGCGCCATCATGCGCGTTCATGCTTTCTTAGAACAGTGGGGTCTGATCAACTACCAGGTGAGTCCGATATCATGCGCCTAGGATGCTATGGTGCTAACACAGGAACTGCCCGTCGAAGATTGATCCTGAGGCGCGTCCTGCGACGCTAGCACCTCCATTTACTGGCCACTTCCGCGTCATTCTTGATACTCCTCGTGGTCTCCAATCTTTGCACCCCGGATCCCGTCCTTCCCAGCATCCGACCTCCAACGGAGCCCCGAAAACTCTCTCAGCAGCCCCCGCTTCCCTCGAATTGCGCTCCAACATCTACCAAACTACATCAAAATCCTCTCGCCCAATCTCTGAAGCCGAAGCTACCGACCTCGCCAACGGCGCGTCTGCTCCAAACGGCACCTCTGGTCGAAGCATCGCGACAGTGACTTACAAATGCGACACCTGCGGGGTCGACTGCACCGCAGTGCGATACCACTCGCTGAAAGTGAAGGATTTTGAGCTTTGCCAGCCTTGCTACCTCGATGGACGGTTCCCGTCGACGATGTTCAGCGGGGATTTCGTCAAGCTGACGAACATTGTCAGCGGGAGCGGGAACGCACACGTCGCTGGGAGTGGAGACGCATGGTCGGATCAGGAGCTGTTACTACTGCTTGAGGGCGTGGAGATGTACGATGACGATTGGACCGCTATCGAGGAACACGTTGGCTCGCGCTCTGCACAGCAGTGCATCCGCAAGTTCCTGGAGCTGCCGATCGAGGATCCATATCTGTCAAGCGAGGGCGAGATGGGCGCGCTGCGGTACGCGCGCGTGCCGTTCGAACAGGCAGATAATCCCATTATGAGCGTCGTGGCGTTTTTGGCGGGCGTTGTGGGGCCTGGTGTCGCAGCGGAGGCGGCCAAGACGGCGTTGCACGAGTTGACGAGCAAGGACGATGAGAAGGGGCAAAAGCCTGCTGCGGACACAGAAAAAAGTGAGGGCGAGAAGAAGGACGAAATTGCGGCTGAGAAAATGGACGAGGGGGAGTCCAAAGAAATTGCAGCGCCAGCAGCATCGTCGAGCAAAGTCGGCTCGCCTGCGCCTTCAGCCGAGTCAATGTCTATCGACAAGCCTGTGCCCGGCATTCCGCACTCCAAGGTCGTCCGCGCGGCAAACCTTGCACTCAAATCCTCCGCTAAGGCTGCCTCGCGGCTGGCTGACGCCGAAGAGACGCAGGTCCGGTCCACGCTGGCGGCGGTCATCAAGCTGACGCTGTCCAAACTGGAGCTGAAGATGGCACAGTTCGAAGAGTTGGAGGACCTGCTGGAAGAGGAGCGACGCTCGCTCGAGAGCGCGCGGCTTGCGCTCGTCAACGAGCGCGTCGGTCTCAAACGCGCGTTGGACGGCGTTCGGAGCGAGTTGGCGAAGCATGCGAGCGCGAGCGCTGCGGGCAATCAGAATGGCAATATTGCTGGTATCGCTGCGGCCGTCTCGCAGGCGGGTCTCGGGACGACTGGGCAGGGGACGCGGGTGACCGAGGTGCAGGGCGGTGCGCCCATGGAAGGGGATATGGGGCCTATTGGTGGAGGCAATGTCGTGGCACTGTCATAACTTGTGGCTACTCTGTTCCGATCGGTTGGATCCCATGTATTCTTGTTTCCTCATTATTTGCTTCGCTATTTTTTTTTTTGCGCCGTGTCATATCTTATATTCGTCTTGTAACACGAGTCTTGAGACGTGTAAACAATCTTGCGTGATTGAGAGTTTAGAATAGCACTCTTCGATCCGAGGCTCAGGTTGGCTCGGATTCAAGGACGTACGGTTGACTTTGGGGCACTTGCTCTCCCTCTGCTACGGAAGGGTCGATTTTAATTACCATATGTCCAGGATGTATGGTCTACAAAAGGAGAGGGGTATAATGATGTGATCAGGTATACATCTAAACGGCTAGCGTTACAAAACTAGGGTGTGGTACAGTGTGCAATTGTGACGAAAGGATAGTAGAGAATAAGGAGTGATGAGGATACAGATAGTAATGGTATATGTTATACCGGTGGGCCACGTACGAGTAAAGTAGACAAGTCCAGCTACCTCCATGGCATCGATAGTCTCTGAGATTAGATTAAAATTCAAATAGACCCGCTCCGAATAAGAGAAAGAGAGAGAAAAAGAGACGAAAGGCAGACACTCAACCTCAGACAGCGAACCGCTGGAAAAGGTCATTCTCCATTGCGCCTTGGTCGGTGTTGAACGCAGGCGAACGCAACTCATCGAGCCTCCACTCCTCCCTCAGCTTCTGATATACCGTGCGGAACGTCGACACGGAACCCTTCTCTTGGACCATCAGCATCGTGCACCCATACAAACCCGCCTCCCTTGGACCCACGCCCGAGCTAAAGTGATTTTTTCTAGGCGGGGACAACAGTCCATGGTTCGAGCCTGACTGCGGCCCGGGGGGCAGGACGAACTCAATCCTGAAACGGACATGTTTCTGCACCAGCGTGCCGGTGGCAGGGTCGTACCCGTCATCCACCCTGCACCGTAGCATCCCGTCTTCCATGCTGGTGAGAACGCCGAGGGCGACAAGGAGGCGCCTGGCTTCGCTCCGCGCAGCCGCGGGGCCATCGAGAGAGTGTAGCGCGAAGGTCTGGGCCTTCCAGTTGAAAAGGTTCGAGAACCAGCCCTTGAATTCACCGACGCCTATGGAGGCTGTACTTAGACGCGAGGACATTGGGTTGGCTGAGAGCATGGGTGAGCCCGGTGACACTTTGCGGAAGGGGGTAGTCGCATTGAGGTCGAACGTGGGTGCTGGATTGAAGGAAAAGAAGTTCAGCAATTGTCCTGTGGTAGTCAAGAATAGCACATACGTCTGCTCTTTTTGTCTTTCGTAGGCACACGGTGCAACAGGTTCGCACCAAGCGAGACATTTCCCAAATCCCTACCCAAGCCTTCGTAAACTCTTCGATTACCCACGGACGGGTCATCCCAGTGGGAAGTCCTCTTCCTTGCTGGCATCTGGGCCAGAGGCTGATCTATATTTTCCTTGTCGCTGCTGTCACCGGCGCTTCTGCTCCATCGGGACGTTTCTTCCGAGTCATCCATCGAACGCGAGCGGTACTGCGCCGCGCTGGGCACCATGGATTCATATCCGTACGACTGCGGGTGAGGTTGAGAGTGAAGATACTGCTCGTGCAACGCCTCTGAGCGCGCACGAACCTGAGCACGGGCATAGGCAGCGTTGAGCACGTTCATTCGTCCCGCGATATCGTCGATCGTACGTTGGAGCATTGAGTCCGAAGTGCGCGGCGCGCTGATCGGTGGAAGAGTGGGGAGCTGCGAAAGCATGCATACGGGCTCGCCGTCGTTAAGTGAGGAGCTCGGCGAAGGGGACGCTGGCATAGACATTACGGGGGACATGTTCAAAAACGAAGCACGTGGACCAGGAGGGGTCATGGGGGTTGGATGACTGAGGGCTGCGGGGGGAGACTGCGGAGTCGGGAGGGGGAGGTATTGGGGTGACAAGTGTGGAGCGTGTACACGACTGTTTCTTATATCGCGATCGGGGTTGATATAACGAGAGGATGACATTTCGGGGCGTGTGTGTCTTGACAGGTATTGAGCCATCTTCTCATGATAGTCTTGTGTGCGGATGAAATCTGCTGAGGGCGTAGAGATGGGACGCGGGCGATGGTTGCGAGGACCTGCGGGAGACGTTGGCCGAGAACGACGGCTCGTGGGAGAGACGACCTCCGTGGATCCTTCCCTGCGGGTAGACGCGCCAGATACCGTAGTGCCACGTACCAAGGGTGGAGGAACGAGACTGGTTGACTTGATCTCGACACTGAGCGGACGAGGTTTTTTGGACAAGGGTGCCATGTATAGCCTCGTAATTGCCTTCTCCTTCGAATAATTCGCGTTCTCGTCGATATCCATGAAAATACCGTCTTCCTCGAATGTCTTTTCCCGGTGTTTTTGGAGGAGGAAATAGAACGCCTTGGCGAGGGTGCCTTTTCCAGCGGGGCTGAGTAGATCTGCCTTGACTCGGTCCGCTTCGGCGAGTCGACCCCAGATGACGCAGAGATACTCAAAAACGTCTGAGTTGATGTGGTCGGCAGACTGGAGGGGGCAAGCGAGCTCTTTGACAGAAGGGGCAGGCACATAGATGACGCCTGGGGTGGGATTAGCCAACCAAGGATGTGCGAGAATTTCGGGCATCTAGTGTGGCATTAAACAACGGCTCATGAGGATAGAGAAATGGTAGTGATACACTTACGGTAATCCTTTGCGCAACGTCCACGACAAGCATGCGAGACAGTAGGTCCTTGGCCTGGGGATCGACCCAACTAGGCATGTCATACTTGCCGAGCTTGACTTTGCCCAACAGGGTTCGCACGTTCTTGTCGTCAAACGGAAGCCTACCAGTCAAGAGCGCGAACAAGATGACACCGCAGCTCCAAATATCCGTCGCGGTGCCCTGGTACTTTTGCCCATGGACGATCTCGGGGCTCGCGTAGTGAGGACTACCACAGCTCGTCTCGAGCTCCGAGTAGGGCGGGGCAAATGCGGCCATGCCCCAGTCGGCTATCTTGATGAGTGGGGGGTTGAGCGAGTGAATGAGAATGTTCTCGGGTTTTAGGTCACGATGAATAATAGAGAACGCGTGAGCGTAGTTCAAGCCGTAGATTATCTGCTTGAAGTACGCCAATGCTTCTAGAGGAGGAAGCTTCCCGCGGTTGACAAGGAAATCAAAGAGCTCTCCACCCTCGACGTACTCGAGGATCAAGTACAGCTCGTTGTCACCCTCGTAGACGTCGTATATGCGCATGATGTTGGGGTGGTTCATGAGCTTCATCATGATGATCTCCCTGTCAATGCCCAGGCGCTGCTTTTCGGACTTGGCTTGGCGGGTTCTGAGAGAGGTGTGTGAATTGAAGGTGAAATCGAGGGGGAGGACCTTGACAGCGGCGAGCTGACCCGTACGGCGGTGTTTGGCGATTTTGACGTGCCCGCTGGCTCCCTTACCGACACATTCGCCAATGATCCACGGGCCAACGTATCTCGCGTCCTCTGGGTATTCGAATGCGCCGTGACCAGCGGCGGCTTTCTCCTTTTGCCAACGGGTACCATAACGCGTGTTGTAGAGCACTGGTGGTGGACGGGGAGGGCTATTGGACATGATGTTCGTAAAATTCGTTTCAATAAGAGCTATAGAGTGAGAAAAATGTGCCCAGATATAGGCTGTGTGGGCGGTGATGAGGAACGTGAAAGAGGATGAGAACAGGTACAAGTTGAGGAGTGCGCTCTAGCAGACGGCTCGATGCATGCAAACCCGAATTCAAGTGCTAACCTTGTGCCAAACACAGATTGTAGTCGTGGGAAAGCTTCCGAGAATGTTAGAACGAAGAAGAGTGAGAATGTACGTCAGCATCTGGACTTCTTCCGCTTCGTTTTGTAGTCAGCGCACCGAGTCCTAGTCAACGTTTCAACTTTTTTTGTTTGCAGTCGAGCTCCAGCTGATTGGGACTCGAGTACTATTCCAGCAGATTGAGCTATTCAGGACTTGCGTCCGACTTGCGCTTTGCGATTGCGAGTTCGAAGGCTCCTCTGAACCGTATCCTCAAAGGCAGTATCGATAAATCATTAGGACCAAAAGAGCGACGGTACGATGATGTTAGTCGGTTGTGCGCAGTGCGGCTAGGACGACTTCATCACGTCCGGCGGCGCGCTTGAAAGTCTCTAGAAGAGTCGCAGATGGCAGGTGCCGAGTCGGAATGGTCGAAAGTGGTCGAATCGCCGGAACAATCGGGGCAGCTGGGACTGCGCCACAAATCAAGTACTTACTACACACGTAACTCGCGGCATCGACGGAGACAGTGTACCGAGCGTCGAGCGACGTTGGCCGAAATAGCTTGTACCCCGATACACCGCGGAATGGATGTGTGTAGCTGCACGTTCGAGGGTCACCCCGACGACAGACGCAACAGCTTCAGAGGGAGGCATCATAAGATCATGCAGGCAACAGCAGACACCCGGTCGAAAAACATTTCCCAGACAGAAGGATGATCGAGGAGTAACGAGCAATTGAATTACAAGGCATTGGCTGAGTGGGTGACTAGACCGGAAGCAAATTCGACGAGAGGGTGTAGACAGTAGAACTGGGTCAAGGGCGGGGTGTCTCCTTCTCGTCCCAAGAGTGAATGGGAAGACTGTCTTCATAATGGGTAGTTTTTCGAAAGAAAGGGAACATGCTCATAGGATAGGTGGATACGAAGTTACCCTCGGCCGCAGTGTCGCGTTCCGAAGGCGATGCCGCAGTCGCTGTCACACGGACCTGAAATTTGACTGATCAACGGGAAACGGTTCAATTGAGGGACATCAATGAAAGTTTAACGAAAATCACGACTCGCTCGTTCCTTCGCTCTGGTTTTATGCTGGGATGTTGAAGCGATCGTAAATGAGCTGCAAAACTAGACGCGATTTCGTGAAGAATATACCACGTGACCGTGTCGTGCGTTCCATGGGGAACCATTTCTCAACAATTATTTATCTCCCACAGTCAGACCTTACAAACAAAGCAGAAGACAGTCGTTCTGCTTTATTAAGACAATTATGGAAGCTTGGAGGGGTTTTTNANAAAAATGAGGAGCTAAGCAACGGAGAACAGAGGCCGCAGTGTGTAGGGTATCGTGACGGTATCTTCCACAGCTTGAAGCAGTGGCTGGCTGTGCCGGGCTCTTTTAGTGTGGAAATGGCAGGTGACTGTCTGGCTCAGAGCACCACCATCATCCTCGTCAGACGCTTGTTAGAGTAGACAGTCCTGTTTGCGCTCCTCACCATACGGATTAGGCTATTTGCTGCGTCGTTGAGCATGCTCTCACCAGCCCTATTTTTCGCTTCCTTCTCTCTTTTTCCCACTTTCTCTTACGCTTATACCTGGAACTTTGATTCCGCTCCGAGGCAATGTGAAGACCTCTCACTTTCCATCTCAGGCTCAGGTCAGCCCCCGTATAGCCTCTTGATAATCCCCTCTGGTCCAAGCCCTCTCGCCAATAACGTCGAGGCCCGAACCATTCAATCAATCCCTTTCAATACATCTACTTCCCTATCGTTCAAGCTCGCTTATCCTGCCAATTCGACATTCGTCGCAGTCGTGAGTTTCACCAAGGATCTGCATCTACATGCCGATCTATTTACCTTGTGGCACGGGTATGTGGCTCTGCTCTAACGTCCTTCACCGACTTGTAGGTCAGCGATTCGAGTGGATTTGGCACGGGCGGGACGAGTATAACGGCGACTGTCCAAAACTCGAATGATACGTCTTGCTACAACTCAACGAAAAATGTCGAGGGTCCCTGGGTGTTCAGCATAAACCCGACGGGTGGACTCACTCAATGCGAAACTGCACGTCTCTGGTGGAACTCGGAACTGACCAACGGGTATTTGACTTCATCTCCTTGGAAATGCCTACAACCACTGACATACGTCCATTCAGGACTGTGAGTTTCGTCGGCGTTATACCGGGCGGCGACTCCTTCAGCATCCCCAATGGGACACTCTCGACAAACTCGCAGACGGGCACGGGATTTAACTGGATAGTCGATGTCAGGGGAGGGACAAGTATGCTCCTTGTGGCCGGTGACGATAGAGGCATTGGTGTTGGAGGCAGTGCACCGTTCACTATCGGGTATGCTGGGAGTGACGCTAGCAACTGTTTGTCGAGTAACTCTCCATCATCAACGGCTGGTGATCCGGCTGGGGGCAGTTACGCCACAAGTACGTCTCCCCCAAGCAGCAGCAGTGGAAGGTATGTCTGTATCTCCTTCCATTATCAAGGATCGTAATCATTCGGTCGTGGTTGCAGCGGTAGTAAGAGTCATACAGGAGCCATCGTCGGTATGTGTATACGTCATAAATTGTCTCCCGTGCTCACATTGATGCTTTTGTAGGCGGTGTCGTGGGAGGCGTAGGCGGCTTGATCGTTGTTGTCCTATTTGCTCTCTTCTTCCTGCGCCGCCGCCCCTCCGAAAGCCATACGAAAGAACGCCCCGTCGACCTACTTCAAGACCACGAAGACGACCTCGAAAATCACAACGGGGATCTCCCGCAATACTACGCTCCCGAACCTTTCCTTGTCCCCGACCCCACCATCGCCGCGACATCAGATGCCGGATCGGCGTATCACGACGATCCGTATGGCGCGGGCTCTACACGGCCCACATCGTATACGGAAACCGATATGCTCAGACCTAATACACCTGGGCATCGGTCGATGACGAGCATGTCAACGAATACACGCAAGAGCCCGATGCCGCCGACATTGCGTCCTGTCAACATCATCCAGCATGACGACGCGGGCCCATCAGGACCGCCGCAAGACCAAGAGCTTGAGACGATCGAGTTGCCCCCTGCGTACACTAACCTACGGACGTAGAGCGTGGCGATTGCAAACAGGGCTTCAAGTTCGTGACGGAGGAAAAGAGACAGTTATGTAATGATGTTATTGGTTATGGATATTGGGTGGGAGGAAGATCTCAATTGTGCGTTGTATCTTCGCGGACAGTCGGTCGACTGCATCATTCTTTTCTTTCTTTTTGATTCGGTCCAAGTAATAACGCTGGCTTTCCTTTGCATTCTGAAGTTCGTCGTTACCCGGTCCCGCTTTTTGCTCTTAATCTTCTTCCTGTTCTTTTCCCCCGTTCTTTTCCTTTTCGTCCTCATCGTTCGATCCCGCTCAGATCGCCTTCGGCCTCCCATCGACCGTTCGATGCCTCGTCTTGTCTTGTACGATAGTACTAAGTCATCTCATCCTCGCATTGCTTTCTTGTGCTCCGTCCCATGTCGTCGTTCCCCCAAACCCCTTATTCTCTCGCTCCAGCTCTCCCGGATCGAAAGTATGGCATCATTCTTCATCTCTGCTCTTTGTTATTCGAAGCGGACGCTCGTTTTGCCACTTCTACTTCCCGTTCTTTATCTAGTTTCCTTTATTTCACTTTATTCCTTTTCTTCACTTCTCTGGTTTCGTGTGTTGCTTTCTGATGTGAAGATGTCGACGATTGATGTAGAGTATACCACGCCGCGAGCGTCGCGGTTGATCAATCATATCCCAAATCCCCCACCCCCATCGCCACTCCATACTTACAACGGCTTACGTTGGCATCTGAATGTGTGAATCGAAACATTCTGAGTTATGCTCGTATGTATACGTGCTACGGCAACTGGGGCAACATGATTGACTTTCGCATCTTGCCATCGAGGTGCCTTGCAGAGTTAAATAACGAACAGCGATCCTCTCAAAATAGTTCACAGAATACAGATACGTATATATATACAGCAAATGAATGCGAAAATCATAACACTCTATAGTCCCATCCTCAAAAGTCCATATAGTCCCTACCGCCAGGCCAGGTGGCACCACCACCACCATACACATCCTCCTGTGCAGCGCCTTCGACATCTTTATAGTGGAACTCACGCTTGAACTGACTTTCGAGGGAGGAGAGTGTGCCAATAAGCTTTGTGCAGGCTTGTTCGAGCGCGGCGGACGGTGTGATGGTGCCGTCGGTTTGGATTTTCACGATGAAGTAGGGATGAAGGGGGTGTGGGACTTTGTAACCGGCAAAAAGGACTTGCGACATGGAGAGTAGCTGACTAATGAAGACAATAGAAAGTGTGCAAGACGTATGAGGAACGACGTAGAAGATGGGAAATTTGTTGAGTTGGGGGAGAATAAGAACGTACGAGCGAATCATGTTTGCGAGCGTATGGTCTTGTTTTACAATTTTGATAGTCGCGGCATTTGGTATTTTCGTGTCCTCGACGACTTCGACTCTGTGCATTAAGAACAGACAGACGTACCATGAGATGATGCGCTTTGCGCGCTAGGTGGCTAGGTCACGCACGGCTTCTCGCCATCTTCTAATACGAAGAGCTCATATCTGTTCGGTGCATTCATCGCTTGTGACTATGACCTAGAAGAGATTTGACGTAGAAGAGATTGAGATTGAGTACGAGAAGAGAAGAGATTGGAGGAGGCGGGAAAAATCATAAGCAGAACTGAACAAAGGTGTGTCGCCATTATGCGGCGCATTCGGCGGATTGACAGATGTGGTAGAAGGTATAATCATGAAAGGAAATTCTTAGGTGAACGTACTCACTTCTTTGTGATGATGGGCCTAAGGGAACACCCTGTACAAAATCAAACATCCGTCAGTTTTACTCTCGAAACAAGACGCGTTGACAACAGGCTCAGTACACGATTTGAGATCATTAAAGTTCATTGACAATAAATATAAAGGCATGTATGCCACATCTCTGCCCTAAAAACTCCATATGCGTCAGAAAGTACGAAGATACTCACCAGAGGTAACGAAAGGCGACGGCGTGAAAGAGCAAAAACGAATTTTGACTTCGGAGCGCAATCCTGCGCAATCTTGGGTCTTTTGATCTCCGCTCGAATTTCGCGTTCCTCTTCCGAAAGCAAAACAAGTGGCGCCCCCACCGACCATAGCCAATTCCTCAAGGTCAGTTCACGTCCCCTCATATTCCAATTTTAGCAGAACGCCGTCCCCAGGCTATGTTGTTGTGCACCCGTTTTTCCGCGAGCGAATTGGGCGATTTTGAATGATGGATGGACGGCGCGGCGGGCGGATGCGGTGATGCTGGTCATGAGAAGTGCTAGTGCTGATAATTTGCGTTGGGATCACAGAAAATGCCGACCCATTTGTCGAAGACTCGCAAGCACCGTGGCCACGTCTCGGCCGGTCATGGACGTGTAGGCAAGCACCGCAAGCATCCTGGTGGTCGTGGTCTCGCCGGTGGTCAGCATCACCACCGGTGCGTATTCATCTCCCGTGCTAAGATCGCCGTCATGCTAATGTCCATGAACTTGTTGCGATCCTGGTTGTTACATATAGCACCAACTTTGATAAATACCATCCTGGTTACTTCGGTAAAGTTGGTATGAGATACTACCACTACACCGCCAACAAGGACTACAACTCGATCATTAACGTGGACAAGCTTTGGACACTTGTACCTGAGGAGCAGAAGAAGGGTTTGACGGCGGATTCGGAGCTTGTGCCAGTGGTTGATGTTACGCGCCATGGGTACACAAAGATTCTGGGCAATGGCCTGTAAGTCCTCTCCATCTTGATTTCCACCCGGCGCAAGCTCACATACGTTACAGGCTCCCGAATCTTCCCATCATTGTAAAAGCACGGTTTGTGTCATCGAAAGCAGAGTAAGTACCCTATTGAGCTTTTGCTTGATGAGTGCTGATAGCAATCTGGCGTTCCAGGTCTAAAATCAAGGCTGCGGGTGGTGTCGTGAAGTTGATAGCTTGAATTTTCTACTCTGTGTTTTGTTCTACTATTCATTACATTTCTTCTGGCACCTAGCATTTTCCATGCATGATATGACATGAAACTCGCAATCCCTATGCATTCATGCTTATACTATAGCGGTCTTGTCACGGCCTCTTTTCCTGAGTGAACGACGGCTGTGCGCAGCCTGTGTGGGAGGATTCACATGAGATCTATATTTACGCTTTGCTTACGAAATTGTATGCCCTCGGCAGGGGCCTCTGCGAGAACCCCTCTTCGTCCTTCCCCACAATGTCCTCTCTATCCATTTGGTGTAAGTCCTGTTAGCGTCCGACTTGCTGTTCGCAATAACAGGGAGGCTCTTAGATTCCCAGCGGTATCCGACGTGGAATCGGACTCGTCGTCTGCGTACGGCACCGTTTCTAGCCCAAACAGATACTAACACTTCTCGTCAAGCAACCGCCATGGCCTCAAACCCTTCCGACGGCGGTGCGATCCTCATTAATATGGGCAATGTGGCCGATACGAGCCAGGACAAGAAAAGAGATACCTTGTTTGGACCAAATATCGGCATTGTTAGTGGAGGCCCTGAATGGGCGAGTAAAGGCGGTGACAGTCATGCCACCTTGGACGAACTCACGCCGGAGATTGTGAAGAGTTGGGTGGAGAAGAGCAAACAGGTGCGTTTAATTGATTGTCGCTCCGTCTATGGGAGGTCATTATTGTTGCAGACGGTCCATCCGACGACGACGCTGCAAGCCCTTGTCAATCTTAAACGCCCAACGCTCAAACTTTCCCCCCTTGAAATGAACCCGTCCGATGATCCCACTCATCCCGAATCTCACCATCATCATGCTTTGGAATTCGAGTATGACTGCGATGCCCCCAAGTGCGGCATCTATGTACACGTCGTCCTCTCATCAGCTCAGAAGTCGGACGATGATACGAGTTCCAACCCAATGGTTTATGAGTCCGTCTTTGACGGCGGATTCGGAAAGTTGCTCACGTTAGAGGATGGAGCGACGCTTGAACTTGGGAGGTTCGAGCACCGCCCAGAGTCGCACGCCGCTACGACAGTTACTGTTTTCCCCACCATTCCCGAGCACTTACAGTCGCAGTCATTCTCCACGCCAGATGCATCCGATCCTGCTGTTGATGCAGCGAATCACGAACGCAGACGGCGTTTTCACGGAATTCATTTCAGGAAACGTACCCACGGAGGGTCCGTCTCTGGCCCAGCACTCGCTGTTGTGGATGCCGAGACTACTCCCGCTGTAGATGATGCAGAGAAGATTATGGAAGTCAAAGAGAAAGACAGTGAGCACGGCGTGAGGGTAGTGATCCGCTTGGTCGCGCTGGACGAGGAGGGCAAGGAGCTGTCGTCTGCTAACGAGCAGAGCACGTACCTGCATGTGGTGCGATTTGGACCTGTGCCACCTAGTGATCAGGAGGATACCAGACCCTGGGTTGTGAAGGTTGTGAAGCGGGAGGCGACTATCGGCCCGCACGCTTTCCACCTGCATGAGATTTACGGCCTTTCGTCGTCATCCGAGTCGCACAATGCCACGCCGCCAGTCCCCTCGCCGACGTCCACGCAGACGCATACTTACCCGCCGGTTGCACTTCCTGCTCCTGTTCATGAAGACGAGCCGTCGTCCGAGTGTCTCTTATGTCTGTCTTCCCCCCGTGAGGTGGTGTTGTTGCCATGCAGGCACCTGGTCGCATGCAAGGAATGCGCGGTCAACATGATCGAATTCGGTGCAGGTGGGACGATCGTGCATGCAGATTCAGAACCTGCGCCTGGATCCGAATCTGCCGCCGTTGCTGGAGAGCCACATGATGCTACCGAGGCTGCAGGCAATGAAACGCATGTGAACAATAGTGAGGGCGATGAGAATACGAATACGAACGGGGCTCCCGCAGGTGAACAGGCTGAGGGCGCGGTGGCTCAGCCTACTGCGCCCGTCCCAGCTGCTGTGCAGCCCATCGCGCCTGTACCGCATATCCCGCGCAGAAAGCGCCGTGCCAAGGGGTGGTTCTGTCCTGTTTGTCGTCAACGTATGCATCTATTTCTCCCCTTCTTTGGCACAAAGTACATGACATACTGACCCTTTGTTAAGCTTACACCTCGCTCCTCCGAATCACCACTAACCCGCCGTCTTCCGACAAAGATGGCAAACGCACTTCAACTTCCAGCGACGGTGCACATCCCTTGGCCGTCGACACCGTGACACCTGCGTCTCCCACGCCTGTCACTGAGAGCGCATCATCGAGGGGCTTCTCCAGGCCGTCGTTTTTGAGGGGCCTGTCTCTCGGTGGTGCGAGACCGGAGGCATCGGTCGTCTAAGAGACAAGCCTTAGCGAGTCGCTACAGTACGTTTATTATGAGACACCTAGAGTGAGCTTTTCCTATCCGCTAATCATCCGTCGGCAGCTGACGGCTGGTTTAGTGTTGGTGGGCGAGCGTCGATGGCTGGTTTATTCCCAACGTCTCCCTATCCGTTGTGCGTGTATGTACATCATTTCCTGTTGTTGTGCTTTTATGTGCGTTCTGTACTTTCTCTTTTTCTCTTTTTCTCTCTCTGTCTGATACGTTCGTATATTTCCACATCCGACCGGACTGTCTTGATGCCTTCCGATGAATTATCTTCCTAGTTTACTCTCTCGCTCGTTCAAAGCCAACCCCCCTCTCTAGCGACCTGTCCCCTCTCTCTATGACTTGTTTTCTCAGTGTTGACGCACATGACAGTAATGGACCAGGTTGATTGATCCCCCTTGGAGCCTGCTCTTCTTTCACTGTCCGTACACCGATTAAGCATGAATACACGGTGCGTGAGACCCAAGGACGGTCGTCCGGTAACCTGTAGATATGCGTGGGGCACGTCAGGGTTATCATCATCCCGTTGCATGTGGTCAATTGGCTGTGATATTAATAAGGGATTGATCCTAGCAACTCCGAGAATGGGTATCTCATCAACAGTGCCCCGAGATTCCGCCAGTCGCAAGTCGGGACTCCCAAACACTGCCCCTGCACGGATCAGCGACCGCCCCTTTTCGCGGCCAACCGCGCTTTTGATCTGGCCGCCCACTTGGCCCTCTTGTCCTGTATTACCCGTTTCTTTTCCTGCGTCGAGCTGAGAACGCCCCCCCTCTTCCTCCTCCCTCCCCGTTTCCTTCACATATGCGTCTATACACTCCTCCATCCGAGCCTGCACCTCATCCTGCGATCCCGCGGCGCTGACGTCCCACTCCAGATCAAAGCCCCATCCTGCGCGGCGGGGGTTTGAAGTAGACGTGGAAGAAGGCGACGGCAGGGCCGTAGACGCGTAGGCCAGTGCGCCCTCTTCGCGCCACCATTTCACGAACCATGTTGCTGCGCGCGGGATGTCTGGCACTCCACCCTTCTTGATCATACCTAGTCTGTGCGCGAGGAGGTCGAGGAAGATATCAATCTCCGTCGTTGGCGGCGTGGAGGGCGGGAGGAGAGAGAGGTACGCTGGGGCTTGTTAACGGACATGTCGGTGAGTCTGATATGTCTCCCACAGCGAGGGGGAAGGGGAATGATGAACATACATTCGGAATTTAGCATGTTGAGCCGATACAGCAAGTACGCTGCGAGCGCCTCTGTATCATACAGGCCTTCTTTGATTCCCGCTGTTCCGCAGATGATCAGTATGGAATGTCAGGGCGGTGATGACCGTAACATTATTCTAAAACGTGTGGACCACGGGGAGAATTGAATGGACGTACCGATCAGAGCCAGCTTGACGCCGCGCTCGGCGCCTCTTTCACCTCGGCCGAGAAATGGTAGCATCACGCCAGGCGAGTCAAACGAGTATACCAAAGGGTCTGTGGAAAGCTTGAGGCGGGTAGAAAGGGCCCTCGTTAGGCCTGGAGTAGCTGAGGTTCTAAGTGCTTTGGGCGTCGCTGGAAATTTTCATTGAATGATCCGTTCGAACAGCACGGAAACCGGATACATGCGGTTGAAAATCGAGGCTACTCACGTCCTCGAATACCGATGTGTCTCAAGGTATTGAGCAGAGTTGATTTACCGACATTGGGCATACCTATGACCAGGACGTTTAATTCTGGGACATGTGGGTTGTCCTTCGCTATATCTATCATAGAGAAAATACGTCGAGTTACTAGTGAGCCGGAGACCAGGGCGAGAAGGACTTGGGAATAACATACTTATGAGCATCTTGCTCAGAGACTTGATATCCCGCGGATTAGTCCACGATGCAAAGAAAGTATGTTGGTCAGGAAATTTGGCCGCCATAGCCCTTTGGAACGGCTATAATATCAGCAGCAGATAATTTTTATACTTGAGTCCAGAAAAAGATTGCATTGAGAGTGGGAGAAGGATGTGTACCTCCAGGCCCCACCGTGGGACAAGGTCGCGCTTGCTGAAGACGACGATCCGCTCGCAGACGCGTTTCGCTGCTTGTGGCAATTCAGATGCACTGCGCGTGGTGCGCTCCGACCGCCATCTTTGTAATGCACCTATAACAAGAATATAACATCAACAACAAACTTCAAACCCGGCATCGACCACAAGGTCACGATACTGGAAAGAAGGTCCAGTAGGCCCTGAGGGGGATGGAGGATACGTGGGAAACCACTAATGGCCCCGAAACATCGGGCATGCAGATACGTCAAACAGACGGCATCCTTGTTACAAAGGAGAAATGGAAAGTCGCGTGTACGGCATACAGACCGTTTGCGAGAAGGGCCGGGCCTCACAAGGGCAACGTGTGTACACGTATCTGTCTGGTTTCACAGATTCTGAGGGCACCAACCTCGCCATGTCCCTCCCACAACACACGCATTCGAAGCATGCACACGGAAAGCGTAATCAAACACGAGAGAGCGGGACGGAAGCGCGGAACGAAATCGATAAAAACCGATGAAGGAAAGAGGCCTTCGCAACACGTACCTTCAAAATTTCGATTGATGCTCGTAAGGGGAAGACGGGAATCGCGAAGCTCAAGCACGACGTCTGTGCGCGTCAGCAGCCCGGGCAGCATGCGAGCAAACTGCATCATGTGTCCGGGATACCATGACGGGGGCACCGGTAGCGCCGGAAACGGCATACGCGACAACGACGCCATGATTTTCCCTGGAACGCCTGAAAGACTCAACAAAAGAACAATCGCAGCCTACTCTTGCGGTCCGATGATCAGCGCAGCCTTGAACAAAGCAAGGTTAGTGAGTTTTATGAATGAGCTGCTGTCGAGTCAACGAATAGTATGTAATAATAGGATGTACGTACGTTCGAACGATGTTTCGAGAAGGCTGCCAAACCGCCTCGATGCCAGAGGTTACCAACACCTTGAGTCAAAACCTTCGTGAACCGCCGTGGTGAGCGTAAGCGGGATGTCGCTACCACATGCAAAGTTGAATTATATGAGCAACCATTGTTCTCAGAGCATTGCCACCGATTGGCGATGCTGACTTGCCTTGTGTTGGGAAGATCTATCGATGTCAGCCACGGGTCCGCACGGCAGCCAAGAGCGATGTCAGCAATCAGCTGGTCTGAAGCAAACGCTCAATGCGTTGGCGACGTGGTGGACAAAACGTCTTAGAGGCTGTGATAGAAAACGCGCAGGGATCGCGGAGCTTGCATGTTGTAGTAGGCGGTGACCCCGGAAACATACGGCTTCATTGTGCGACGCGGCCGCCGGCTTGCCCTCATCACTGTCGCAGTCATGTTCCAACACTCGCGTTGCAGCTTCATATGCACAAGACAATTAACATCCAAAACCATCGGACAATTGCTCCAAACGCGTCTCAAATTCGTAAGTATTCTACTTTCAGATGCCCACAACACGGTAGTGACAAAGGACCAAACGGGAAACATAGCAACACCGAAAAGATCGAGCAAAGGTGTCTGTAGACAAGGGCTGCATAAGATCGTGAATTGGGATACAAGATATGTTATTCAAAAAACCAAGTTAGACGAAAAGGGCAGACAAAAGGAAAAGAAGGATATAAAGAAAAAAGAAAGCAGATGAGAACGCCTTTGAAAAGGAAGCAACCATAACACCAAGGAAGAACAATGGTAAAAGCAGAAAAAGAAAATCACGACAAGGTGGATATGGGCCAAGCGCGCAGCAAGCCGGGTATGCCATGCGAAGGGGATTCCAGTGTCTATGACCGCTTTGCAGTCTTGGGGACGTTCACTATAAAAGAAATGAGAATCCAACCGTCAGATCGCTGTGGACAAGACGCACAAATTCAGACCCAACCGTCCTGCCCAAGCCCAATTGCATCGAAATTCTTTCCACTCCGAGTCCTCCGCTCGTGTAGCACCGTCACAGCGTCCAGGTTGATCAGCTTCTCCGAAGGCGGCGGAGAGCCCTCTACCCAGCCCTTCCAGCCTTTGCGCGCCGCCGCTCGCTTCTTGCGTGGCCGCGGTTCGGGCGAGTTGAAGGCGATGCTTTGGGCGTTGTTCAGGTCATCATCCTCGTACGGGGTGTGTGGCCGCTTGGACGAGGTGCGGGACGTGCTGGACGAGATTGATGGCCCCGGAGTTGTGGGCGGCGACGACTCGGGCATTGGTGGAGGTGTGACAGACACAGACCGTTGAATGGTGGCTAAGTGTACGACAGGCCGTGCGCCCCATAAGGACGAGGGCTCTGGGAGGGGGAGGATTGTGCGGTGTGGGGCATTGTTGGTGGGCGTGATGGGGCCCACCGTCGGGACGGCCTGGACGACCGCCGGCGCAGGACTTTCCCGCGGTTTTGCCAATGCCTTGGCCTTCTTCTTTTCCTTGTCGCGTTCTTTCTTCTCCCTCCTCTTCTCTCGCCTCGCCTGATCAGTTTCTTCCACGTCCTTGTTGATGGGGACACCGTTCAAGAGGCTGGTAAGGACATCGCGCGGCGGACGCGGATCGAAAACGCCTGCCAGGACAGACGTAGCGGTGCGACGCTGACGTTTGTAAGGTGGTAGTGTAGAGCAAGATTGGGCGAGGGTAACGGCCATGGTGGTGAGGGCAGATGAGGGGAGGGGATAAGCAGGGAAAGGGTGGGATGGTGGAGCGTGGTGCGTTCAAGCCGAGGCTGTTGTACTTTTACGGTATCTCGTCCGCCTTGCCGCAATAAATAATAAACAATGACCACGTGCCTCGCTTCTTCACCACGAATATCAGAACCGAGTCCGCCTGTCTTCCGCGCCCTTGCCTTTCTTTGTGCATTTGTTCCTGGCCAGCTAAGTACAACATTGATCTCATAACGACCAACTTGATCTTCTCCTTCACCAACCCCAGCCGCTTCCTCGCCCGACGTCCTTTGATTTCTGAGTTCATTTTGCACTTCCTTACCTGCTTGCTCACTCTCACCGGCCTTCTATGTGAGGCGGCTTCTCGATAAGTACAGGCTCATAGAGCCCGTGGCACCATATATGGTACCGCTGATTGGGGATAAACCATCTGCGAGGTCTAACCTTCTTCGGATCTCGCGCGCCAGTCCTTCTTCGCAGACAGAGCGGAGCTCGCTCGAGACTTCTTCTGCACTCCGCTCTCGAGTGGCCTCACAGTGTGGTACCAATACCCGCATCGAGGACTGGCATTGTTCCCGTATCTTGTCTCCGTGCCAGGATTTTNTTTCTTCCCCGCTTTTGTTCTGCTTGACAACGCTTTGGCAGGTTGATTATCACACTCTTTTGCTATTGGTCACTCGGTAGTCTCCAGCCCAGCGCTAGACCCCCCAGCGGAGCAGAACATTCCGTGAGACCTTCTTCTTGATCCCCTGCTGCGTTACCCTCTGTGGTATGTATCCTTCCCACAGAGCTATCGGAGTCATCCAGTCACTGAGTGCCACAGACCTCATACATGAGTGGACCCCTGCATTCCTATCAGTAGCCCAGGCCCATCTGGGCACGCTTTGCGCACCTATTTCCAAGCGACCACTCAAATCAACGCCCCCGTTTTCAAGCCCAACTCTCCCCAGCTACGCTTGTGCCGTCCTGCGTCGCCTCCAGGCGGCGTCTAGGTAGCTTCTCAGCCGCCAGCCAGCTTGTCTTCGGTGAGGCATGGTCGCAACAAGCAACTTAACTTTCGTATCATAGAACGTGATGCTTCGCTTGTCACATAGCTGACGGAAAAGGCTATTAATTTCCCGCGTTCATCCGCCGGATTTATGGGCGTTGTGTGAAGATCATCCCTGGACCCCGACGACCCCGCGGCACGGAACGGCCAGCTGAGCCTGCGACGACTGGCGCATCCAGCCGTTCGTCCTGCAAGAACATTAATCGTGGCTAATGAGGTTCGCTGGTAGGAGCTCAGCCGTTCTTGTGGACCCGCCAACGCCTTATGGTTCGCATCATCGAAGATAGGACCAGGTAGGACGGCTGCCACTGTCAGCATTTCCAACGGTCAAAAAATTGTTTGTTCCTAGGCGCAAACACCTGCCCCAACAGATGCAGGGAAAGACCCGTCCACGAACTCCTATTCCATTAGTGATCACTGTGATCTTGCCCCATCCGCCTGTGTGGTGGCGAATGGGGTGCGATGGTTCGTGGGCCACGACCGGCGCCTTTCTCGCCCCGCCCAGTATGTCCTGCATATCACAGGCGGAGCATGTGAGAACATATTTCACATTCGATGATCGGTTGGTTCTTGCATGCTGATTGAGCTATCTTTGTCGACAGTGCTCCTGCTCTTCATTTACCTTTTGGGCCCCTCAAACAACGGCCAATGATACCGAACGCCTTTGCCCTCATTTCCGGGAGCCGTACCGTTTTGCATGATGCTCTACTGGTTCACTTAGATATCCTCTGACTGGTCTGCCAGTGTCTGGGCGGCATATCCTTTCATTAATTGACGATCCTAATAAAGTTCATTGGCTGCTGACAGGTACTTCCGAGACGTAGGTTTGAATCTAGGGAGCCTTGTGACACTAATATAAAAGAGTCTAGTGAGCGCCGAAACTTATCGTTGTTACCGCCCTTGGAGCTTGACGGCCTATCATGCTCCCGCGATCAGCCTGGCAATTCACTCAATTTATCTTGACCTTGAATACAAAAACGACCCAGCTCTGTCGCTGAACCTTCTGAAGAATATTAATGAGCCCTTGAAGACGGATGTCTCAATCACGATGAGTCAGTACCATGGTTAAACAATATCGCATAGCCTACCACCACGAGAAAGTAAAAATATCCTCGCCTTTTCCGCTGGCTCAAAAGTTTTTCCCTCTAACTGGTTCGAACAATTGACCTCGTCATCGGAATGCAATCAAGCTGCGATACTAGTGACGCGCTCTACCAACTGAGCTAAGCGGGATAATTAATCGCCAGAATTAACCATATATATTAAAGATTCAATGCAACATCCAACTAACAAATCCATTCAATTTTGTACTGCAGCGACTTGGCAGTGATGCTACTGTCTCCCCTCATTGCATCTTCCTCGCCATTTGCGCATAAGCAACCGTTCCCTGCCACCAGGCTACCATAGCCAAACTCAACACTCCGTGCAAGCCTCCCCACAAGATCTCAGGCGTGAATTTGTACCTGACACACGATTAATATTTGTTTCCTTGGCACACGGAAAGTTAACAGTCAACATACGACTCAGCGAGCATACCGAAGGAGTGCGGAATGAAACGCGGGGCTTGAAAGAGGACAGTAGACACGATGCTGTGGTAGACGCAAAGCGCGATTCCAAGAGCACGTTTTCCTGGGAGGAACTCTGCGGGAGGATAAGAATAAGGCACCGATAAAATGCAATTATAACTTACCAGGAAGAGAATGGCATAGAAGGCAGGCGATGCACGACCCCAAACTCATCGCTGCATAAAGCTACAGTATCCCGAGACCCGCACAACGTGTGATTCGTCAGGTAAACGGAACTAACGGTAGATCACTCGCCTTGATGAACACCAAAGTCGTGTTGGTCAGCTGAAGAAAAGGCAGGCTCAGTGGTGCCCATAGGCCTTGGATCGCCAACGGTATCTCGAGCGCGATGTGCAAGAGAAAGACCGCGGAGCTGTCGTAAATGCCGAGGTTACCATAATAGTCAGTGCGCAAAACTGCTGCAACTCCGTAAGCACTCACAGAGGGCTCTGAGCTGTCATAGGTTGCGACATAGTGCCGGTCAGTGCTAGAGGTCGGAGGAAGAGCCTAGGATGTTGAATCGAGCAAGATCAAAATGTCGCTGTCGTGTACATGTAGTATCCCACGGCATCTCAGGAACCACGAGCGTGCGTGCTTCCGATCATCGGTCACGCTCTTATCTTATCTACTTGTGAGTTCTCGGAGTTGTTGAATCTGAGAAGAAAAAAGAGAACTCGAATACAACAAACCGTTGATTCGATGGGAAGTAAATGTGTATTGCTCCTGTAGCTATCCCTCGAGAGGACCACCACAAATCAAAGAACCTACGACAGGACAAGCAACACCGTAAGTGTGATAGACGAGACATGAACCGGGCCTGGGGCTGCCCGCAAGACATGAAGAGGCGAACGTCAGAGCATTCGAACTACATTCCCCCCAATACATGATCTCAGCCAACCCAATGCACCTATCATCCGAAAAGGCCCTCTCCCACGAATTTGTCTGCCATTCTGTCATGCTTCCAATCAAAATTCGGTGGACACCCTCGGGGTGTTATTCTTCTTCCCCTTCATCTCCATCACAAGCACTTCCATTTCCTTTCCATGGACCTATCTCGCCAATATCGAGGTCCTTCTCTAGATCGATAAGTTCTGCGCCTACCCCCCATACATCCTCTGGGATGAGTCCTCGTAGACGTTCGACTTCCGTCCTCAAAGTCGCCATCTCAACGTTACGCCGCTCGATCTGGCCTTTCAGCAGGCGGATATAATCGTTACCACATCGTAACAACTGCAACTTGCTGATGCTCCGATTCGGACCGTCAACATTCCCTCTCGGCGGGCCACGAGGAGGCATTGCACCCGGAAGAATTGGCTCGTCGGGAAAGCCTTCTTCAGACGGCAGAGGAATAGGTGGTAGGAGCGTACGCAAATCGTCAAACGTCGTCTTGAGCGAGTCCCGTCGTTTTTGCTCCGCTGCCTTATGTGAAGTCTTGCGCAGGATAGGAGAAGTCACCGACGCCATTGTGTTAACGCCTACGTTTCCAGCTGGCGAAAACGTCGGAATGAGCACCAGAGATGATAAGCGACGAAAGCATGTACCTGGTAAGATGGGCTTGAGGCTCGGACTTATGAGCGGATTCCCTACGGCCTTCTTAGGCAGTTGCATAGCTGATGGACGCTCGCGCGAACGCGAAGAGCTCGACTTGGACTTGCCATCAGCCTTACACGATATCGCATTTTGTGATGGAGGCGCAAGACTACTGTTCGTACCAAGCCTTCCTAAATTCATGATGCTGGCGGGCGTAACAGGCGTGAAATTTTGGATAACGGTCGTAGACATTGTGGTACCGCTGGAAGAAGCAGTACTGTTGGAGTCGGACTGCTGCATAGGAGGAGCAGGGGGCGGCATGGAGAGATCGACGGGCGAAGGAGTATCGCCATGCATTTCACCGACCGAGCTATCTTTCCGGCCGCCAGAACGGGTGGAGCGTATAACGGGCGTTGAGCTAGCTGATTTCGATCCTCGTGATGGCCGTCGTACTATTCTGGGCGTGGATAGCAGGAGACTGCCGTTGACGTGCCAGCTTCGCTTGTTCTTCCTCGCCTGGGGATGCGGTGCGCTTGTGATTTGAGTTCATGCGCGACGGGTCTTGCTTGTACGCCTCTAGCCACGGACTTGTCAGAGGAGACAGGTCGAAGTCCATTTCTCCAGGAGAGGGGAGCGGCATGGGTGGATTTGTGTTAAAGACGAGGTTTGCCGGTGCAGAGTGTACGCCGTGAGCGGCGTTGGGTATATGATGCGTAGAAAGAGCCATATCCGGAAGAGGAAGGTGAGGATGGCCATCAGGTCTGTACTGCGAGGCATCGGTATAACTGAGTGTCATTGGAGACACGTAGTCCGTGCTGGGACTCGGCTGCGCGTGAAGCTCCGTAGACGGCACTAGGAAATTGGGACATTTTTGCCCCTGTAAGCGACGCGACCTGAGGAATCGGTTACTTACTTGGAGTCGGAAGGCCCAGATACTGCGGGTTGCTCTTCTGCCTATCAGAAGACCCGTCCATGATAGCTCCACCTCCTTGACCGCTAAGAAGTTCAAGCTATGCAAGGGGTTTTTTTTTTTCGTAATCAGCAATACAGACTCAGCGCAAATGAGAAACTGGAAAGGGTGGTATCGGCTACAGTGAACCAGCATTCGACAGAGAGTCTTCATAATGCGACCACAGATAGCAAAGAGGCTGGGATAGAGGCCAGCAGGAGCACGATCTCAAAGACTCGGCCAACCCACGAAAAAAACTGACACAAGCTCAGATATCTGATAAGGCTTACCTGTTGCTGCATAATCTGGTTCTGCAATTGTAACTGCTGCAGTTGATTTAGCTGCAATCTCTGTTTAAGCAGCTGCTCCGGATTGAACTGCATATGGGACGGAGACGTCGGTTGTCCCCCGCCATGCATGCTCACCAACCCCCCCAGAAAGTCAAAATTGAGGGGCGTGTTGGCCATAGGTTGATTAAGGCCTGTCATGGAAGACTGTGAGGGCGTGGACATGGTACCATTATACATGGGTTGCTGATAATTCTCGTTCCCGCGCTGCGAGTTTTCGTCCTGGGCGAAAAAATGAAGTGAAGAAGTCCTTCTGCTGTTGGATCTCGTCCGATGATTGCTGTTGCGGATCCATTTAGGGCTTTGCTTGGTCAATGAAGAACTGAGAAGAAAAGAGGATAAAATCGACAGAATGAAAAGCCTGAGGATGGTGGAGGCAGGGCGAAAGGACCGCCACAATAAATTAATCCTGGCATCGGCCATCCGGCACGTTCTGGTGAATCTGCGGAGCAAAGCCGGCAAAACACGGGATAAGATCTGATAAGAAACATAACAAGCATCTAATCTGAAGAGTACCGTAAATACATGGAGCATAACTTTGCCGCCCACTTTGTAGTCTACTATATGCAACCTTTGACATGCAAGAAATGTGGACTTAAGTGCAGCCTCTAAGAGCGTAAGGTGTCGGCGGAAAGCAGGAAGAAACCTTTTTGGAAGAAAAACAGACGAAACCTGCTCGGCGTACACATGTATGTAGAAGACAGGTAACGCATGAATTCTAATGCCAGTGATGTGTTCAATCAACACGCCGTTGCGCTTTGGGAACAAGAGCCCAAACCACAATCATGATGCCCATCATGACGACAACTCTAAATAATAATCATGAGCTAGTTCAAGCTCAAGAAAGAAAAAAGAGAACCCACAGGGGCTGCAGCGAGCTGATCCCAAATCTAGATGCAAGAACACCGGTGACCAGAGGCAGGATTGCGGAGCCTGCTTGTCCAATTCCAGCGATCCACCCAATAGATCCAGTCAAAAGCCATCGTGGAAGGACATTTTGCGCGTGATTGACGAGTATAGGGTACATGGGACCCATCAAGAGACCTATAAAAGATACAGCGACGGCATTTTCGACGAGGGAAGGAACGGCCCAGATTGTAGCCTCCAGCCTTTTTTTTTTTACTCATGGGTGAGGCATGAAACAATGTCTCGGAGGGAAGGGACATACCCGATACATATGATCGCGTATATGAACAGCGCTCGCCGTTCTCCAATCTGCAAGAATGTGGATACTCAAAACTAAGATACCACGAGCAGGCTCAGCTTACCATTCGGTTCAACGAGATCAACAGGATACGCCCAAGAGTTAAGCCTACACATCCGTCAGTTATTGTCGAAATGTCGACAGTAAAAAGAAGAAGAAATTCACCTCCGAAGAAACCAGAAGATATGTAACCTGCGCTGGGTCCACCCTGACGTTCGCGAATGATGAACGTGACGATCCAGCCTTAGAACATGCCGTCAGTCTTCTGATGGTGATGCACGATGTTGAGAGAAACAAGCCCGACCTCCAAGAGTTACTTCCACACCGACGTAAATCAAAGAGAATAACGCCAGATAGTGCACAACCTTGAGACCTAGGATTTGGCGATACTTGCTCGAGTGTTCGGTGCCTACCTCGCCCGGCTCTTGTCCGGCTTCAGCCATGACCTCTGCGAAATGTCAGCGAGTCCCAACAACCATAGCCCCATAAAGTCATACCATCTTGTGTTCTAAGACGGAACACTGCACCGAGAACTACAGAATTGGACACCGCAATTCCAAGAGAAATGAAGTAATGGTAGGACCAGTGATAGGCTTCCGCAAATTGAGTGGCCGCTAAAGGTGCGGCAAAGGCTCCCAAACCTGATGACAATTAACCCTATGCACAAAGACGGCTAATCAAGGGTGCCTACCGTACGATCCATGAAGGAAGCAGAGCTTGGTGCCTGTGTTTTTCTTGAGACTTCCTACGAAACCATTGGCGCCAGCATTCTATACAATAATTGTCATGATGAGCGCAAGTGCTTGAATTTCAAGCAGTTGAATCAATTGCCTGTAAAGCTATTCCGAATCCAGCGATTCCATAGCTGATGACCATGATGGGGAAAGGGGGAGCAGGGGCTTGAATGGCATATGTAATAATCTGACAGATGGACCCTGCAGCTCATGGTCAGCAAGGACCTGTAGGACTGCTTGAAAATAATGACCTAAAACCATAACCTGCAAAGAGTTGACTTTCTCTCAGAAGATTGCAAGTAAATACCGACTCACTTTTCCGAAGCCAAATTTATCACTCAAATGCACGTTCGCAGTGGCTCCGGTGACAAAACCCTACAGTGGCAAAGGCCGGTCATTATCGTCAGCCCCAAATCACATCTACCTTCTTGCCTCTCACAATGGTATTCAAAACAAAAATCATAGAAACGATTGCGAAGCCCACCTAAGAATAAACATCAGGCTAAGATCATGCGAAGGACAATAGCAGGCGCGCGTACTCTATAGTGCTTCTGAAGGGCAGGAAGAAGAGGCCCCGTGCTACCATCGTTCCAACCTTCCAAAAAAAAGCACCAGCACAAAGCAGCGAAATGGACTCGTCCCAAGCGACGTTGTTTGGCTCTCTGAGATGCGGAGGGCTCATTGAGACGGGCATTATCGGCGTACAGCACAGAGACTGCGGGAGTGGTCCCAGAACTAGCGGCCATATCCGAGTCGACCTTGCCAGGTTCAGTTCCCTCTAAGACATCGTCTGGTATATATCTCGAGCGTTCCAGCGCGTGTGGACTGAGAGCAGGTAATTCATACGAACGCTTATCCGCGTGATCTGAGTCAGAAACAGGCTTTGTGGGACGAGCAAACGCTAGCTCAGACCGTCGTCGAACGCGGGTGCTGGGCGCAGACAAGAAAGATGGAAAGTAATACGCGCTCGTATCCAGAGCAGAATCGTCCACAGCATCCTCCGGGATGGCATGGGGCGCAATATTGGGTGTCAATACACGCTCGCCGGGCTCCATGCTCAACATCTCATCGATATCGACCTTGTTAGCCTCTCCGACGTCTTGTTCTGCAGACAGATGAACAACGTCGCTCGAAGGAGACATGGTGGCCGACTTCAAGTTTTGTGGGGAAGAAAAGTGAGAAAGGCT